>JFGX01000523.1:0-16301 GCA_000729855.1 Epichloe aotearoae | reverse complement strand
AGGGGTAATTAAGCCAATCAGATGTCAGACAGGAAATGAAGGTAATAGGGGCTAGGATTAACAAATACCTTAATTTCTTTATAATTTACATTAGAAATAACATATCTTTTAGTGGCATTTAATACCCTATATATTTTCCTTATAGCTCTCTAAAATAATATAGGGGTTATTGCACTTACAGCTAATTATAGCTGTCAGCGAGGGACAAATAACTAGGGCATGTAGATTTGTAAAATAATTCAGGGGGTGTATTGTAAACATGCAGTAGTGATTGTTCAATTGCAGGAGGTCACTGCTCTTACAAATTTGCGTGGAAAGGTGCCTCTCCCGTTTTAGGTCTAGTAACTACTGCATAATGTGAAGACGGGTGCTCGTTTAGTTGCCCCTGCATGATTGAAAAATCACTATGTACATAATACTGCATGTTTACGTGTTGCTCTTCACATGAAGCCTTGGTTTCTAACCCTGCCACGCCTAACCACCTAAAAGAAGTGGGGCGTGGCACGATCAGCTAAACTTGAACCCCGCAGTAAACTGCTTCATGGTGATAGGCATCAACATTTTCCTAGTCTTCCCGCTGATATTCCGCCTACGCTTCTTCTCAAATAGGCAGGCCATGGATTCTTAGTCAAAGTCACGCCATGAGAACCCTCGCTTTTGCCTTGCTGTTAGCAGAAGTCATGGATAATGTCAGCACATTAGGGTAGCATATGGGAGGTATAGTCACTCACCAACAACATGTAATAAGCGCCTGGAACCCGTGGTCGCGGTCACGAGTCGCTTCTCCCCGCCACAAGTAGGACATGAGTGGCCCTTGACTCTGCCCGTGTCGCGGCAAGTCTCGCAGTCGTACATCATGTGTTCTGGCTACACGAGCGGCTCGGGTCTTGGAGTGCAAGGAAAATATCTGTTTGCAATGCAAAATTGACATCAGATCCAGAGCGAGCCATAATAGCGAGGCCATCAGATGTTTAAATAAGATGGAACGATTTGACTAGCTGCCCCTCGAGTGACCCAGACTCAATGTAGCGCCTGATTAGTGATGAGCGGCATTGATTCAGGCATCATCACGTGAAACGTTATCGCCTTCTAACGCCTGACGCAATTATCAGATTCCCCTTTGTTGTCATTTGCAATTATCCGCATCCATGGCCAGCGACGTCTTTCACTATCCCAGATGTACTTGTTCTGCCATATTCCCAACAAGTAGTGCGTTGAATGCTCATTTAGAGGAGAATAGAGTAAGTGGATTACAATGATTCGAGGACGCCACTAACTTTTACAGTCGCTCGAAAGCTATTTGCTCTCTCGAGTGGAGATTTGTAAAGGGCATGCGAAGGCGGAAGATAATGAAGACTCGCTGAATGAAAGTGAGGATTCCAGGGGGAAGGCCGATGGTCGCAAAGAACACTACAGATCTTCAGGGGAAAATATTGTTAGAGGGGCAGGTGCCCTGCAGGGGGTCTTCTCGTACCCGACCCACCTAGCTAGCTAGATTCTAGAGGCTTCTATCGCTGCCAGAGTATTGTTTGTAGTGTAGTTAGTGTAGTTTTTAGGAAAATTTTGTAGTTGTAATGTAGTTTTTTTTCCCTTATATTTAATATATTATAGTTTTTTTTATAGTTAGTGTAGTTAGGGTGTGATCTAGGTAGGCGCAGTTGTTTAAAATCTAGCGCACTTAAGATAAGGCTAGGTATAAGTTAGCTATAGATTAGGTAAAGAGTTTACTTTATACTATTTATAGTGCCTTTTCTTATTAATATATAAGGAGGTAAAGGGATTTTATACTACCCTAGCCCCTTATTTATTAATAAAGGCTTTTCCCTTATAAAGAAGTTAATTATTATAGATTATTACTAGAGGATTTCTCTTATACCTTTATACTTTTATTATTAAAATATTCTCTTTTTAGTCTTAAAGCACTTTATAGCTTAGTTAATTTACTACTTCTTAGCGTAGTACTAGTGTAAAGTAAACTAATAAGTAAATAATTTACCTATTAAAGAAGCTTTATAAAGCCTAGGTTAATAGTAAATTAAATAGTATAAAGTATAGTATAACTTAAGTAACTTTATAAGATATTATTCTTACTATATAAGATTAATACCCTTAGTATAAATAGATTATAAAGTTAATAAAATAAAAGTATTATAGCTTATAGGACTATTAGTAAGTGTTTTTATAGGCTAAAAGCTATTTAAGTATATAATATAATAAGGTAAAGTATATACTTAAGATAAGTAATCTAAATACTAAGCTACTTAAAAAGAAGTATAGTGTAATTAGGAGAAAGGTTATAACCTAGCTATTATTAGTTACTAATAGTATTACTTATAATACTTAGTATAATATTTTCTTTAAGAACTTACTAGCTAGGGGTACTATTTTAGAAGTAAGTAATAATATAGGCTTTATAGTAGTAGCCTAACCTCTTAATAATCTAATAGATAAAGATAATAATTAATAAGGGACTAGTAAAATAGTTAAGGATAATAGTATTAATTAGCTTAAGACTATTAATCTAACTAAGGGGGATAATCCCTTTACCTTAGTATAATTAATATAATTTACTACTATACTTATATTAGAATAAATTAGCTAGGTTATAACTCTAAGCTCTAGAGGGTTAACCCTAAGCTTTAAAGAGGGGTTATTACCTTCTTCTAATAAATTTACCCTAAGTAGTATACTAGTTTAGAGGATTTAGAAGAAAAATATAAATTAATTAATAGTAAAAGCGGTTTTTATAGCAATTAAATTAGCGTTTTCTTAAGTTTAAAAGTAAGAGTACTCTTATATATATACTATAGTTACCTAGTAAAGTAACTTATTAGATAGTAAGTTTAATAAGGTATTAGAGAACTATAAGTCTTTTTATAAAAGCTATAGTATTATTTAGATATTAAAAGTAATAAGCTAGGTTAAGGAAAATCTAAAGAATATAGTACTTTAAAATAAGCTTAGAAGTAAGGATAAAGTAGCTTTTATAACTGTAAACTTTAGCTATTATTTATAAAGGTAAAGGAAAAGGTTATAAAGGTAAAGGAGGAGGTTAGAAAAGCAAGGTTATAAAGGTAAAGGAAGAGGTTAGAAGGTTATAGTAAAATTAGCATAGGCATAAGGATTACTAGTATTTTTACCTATATAAAATTCACGCTACTTATGGTTTTATCTCCCTTACCTTGTAGCTACTTACCTAATAACCTTATAGCTACTTACCTAATAACCTTATAGCTACTTACCTAATAACCTTATAATTACTTACCTAATAACCTTATAACTACTTACCTAATAATTCCTCCCTTATTAAAGACTTCTATCCTTAGGGATCTTAACGCCTCTTTCTTACTAGTATTACTAATAACTATAAAAGCCTCTTTTTATAATAATACTTTATTACACTATTAGACTTCCTCTTATATTAAAGCTATTTACTAGCTTATAAGCCTCTTTAATAAGCTAGTATTTATTATTATCTAATACCTCTAAGTTAAGCTTACCTTACTCTTCTAGTGTAATACTACCTAACTTGATAAAGTTAAATAAGCTTATTATAGTATAAATAATCTTAATCTAATCTAGAAAGTTATACTTAGTAGTACTATAGTAAATTATCTTAAACTTTTACTTATAATACCTAAAGAGTTTCTTAACTACTACTTAAAAAATAATATACTAGAGATTAAAAAGCTTAGCCCTTATTCTTAGCCTCTCTCTATTATTAGGATTCTTGTTTAAATAATAGTAAATACCTATAAAAGGTATAAGTAAGCTAGCTTATATATAAAATCCTATATTTATAAGGTAAAAACGCTTTTTATATATTTAGAATAACCTAGTAAAAGTAGTTTAAAGTAGTAGTTTATTATAAATTAATCCCTTACTGCTTACTAATATATATATAAAGATATTATTATTAAAATTTATAGCTACTAGTATATTTTAAGATATATTACTCTTTTAAGAGAAGAATTACTATTACTTTACTACTAGAATAAATATAAGTATATATATGCTATTAATAGCACTTATTACACTATAATACATATGTTTACTTAGATCTAATATAATATATATAGAAATATAATCTAGCTTTAGTTAACAAATAAAGGTAGTATATAAATACTTTATTATATTAATAAGCCTATAGAAGATTCTTAATACTCATAACTAGCCTAATTTAAAATAAAAAGCTATATTTTACTATAGCTTATTAAACACTATAATCTATAGGAAAATTATAACTATTTACTTAATTAACTAGTTTTTAGTAGGCTTAATATTTATATTATTTTAAAGCTATAAATAGAGGTTAAAACATAGCCTTTAATATATAAAAGATCGTTTAAAACCTTAAATTAGTAAGGATATAAAGGACTTTCTTATATAAGGCTATTAAGGCTATTAGTAATTAATACTAAATAGTTATAGAAGAATTAGTATTATTTTATAGTATATTTTATATAAAAGAAATATTATAAAGGATTAATATAGTAATAGTAAGGCATAGGTTATTATTATTATTATCTTTAACTAACTTTAATAGGAATTACTTTAAAGAAAAGAAGTTTATCTCTATTAGCATATTAAAGGGCATAGAGTGCGCTAGTTTAGCTAAAGAGTGCGCTAATTTAACTAGAGTATACTAAAATATTTAGTGTATTTTTTTTTACTATACTAGTAGTAAAAATATAACTTTTTCTCTATAGCTTCCCTCTTTTAGCTATTTAGCTAGCCCTTACTATCTTAGTATATTGTAAATAAGGGCCTTTAGAGGTGTAGTAATTACCTAGGGTATGCGCTATAAAAACACTAACTAAAAATAGGAAGGCCCTAGTTATTACGTAATTATAGGTCTAAAAATAACGAATTTTAAACGACTGCGCTAGATTTTAAACGACTGCGCCTACCTAGATCACACCCTTAGTGTAGTTAGTAACTACACTATACTACATACATTACAGATGTAGTGTTAGGTAAAAAAAAGTGGGCCTTTTTATTAGTTAGTATTATTATAAGGATTAAAAGAAGATAAGGTAATTAGAAGTTTATATTATTAGCTATTTTTTCTTTTTTACTATTTTATTTATCTAAGGGTAATATACTATACCTATAAGGAGTTTAACTCCTATATACCTAAATATTTCTTTTTATATATTAGATATAAATTTTAGGTCTTTATTACTAATAATTTACCTTAGTAGTCCCTAGTCTATAATATATAGGGTATAAAGGAGAAATTTTACTTAGATTTTTACTAAATATATAGTGTATCCTAGTATTAGAAAAGTCCTCTTACTAAATAGGTAATTTACTAGGTATAATAAATTATATATAGTATACCCTTTTAATTGCTATATTATATTTATAGCTAGCACTTCTAGTATATCTATAATAAAATTAAGTAAAATTATATAAAAGGGTATTAGCTTTAGCTATAATAGTTATAGCTTCTTTAGTAATTTTAAGTAATTAATTATATTTTCTTAGTATACTATATAATAAGCTATATAATTATAAATTTATTAGCTTATATATAGAAAATAAACTAATTATAGCTTTACTACTATTCTAGTAATTCTAAAATAGTATTAGTTATTATATACTAGCTATAGAATAGATTTAACCTTTATTATTAGAATATAGAGTTAGAAAAATCTATCTTTACTATAGTAATATAATAGACTATTCTTATATAAATCCTATCTAAATAAAGGGATTTTTAGTTTAACTTTAATATTTCTTATTACTTACTTTTCTTAGTAAGCTTTTATAGCTATAATAATTTAACTAAATTTCTAATTAAATTAATATCCTAAGATAATTCTAGCTTTAAGTTTATTATCTATAGTTACTATTATAATATATTCCTTATTTATAAAGTAAGTACTTATATCTAGCTTATTATATTAGCTTTTTTATACTACCTCCCTATAGGTAACTTTTACTAGTAGTTTAAAGAGTATATCTAGTATAATGTGAGAACAAGAGATAGCTAGGCAAGAGGTATGGGGGCACTCGTATATTGACTGAAGCTTGCTAGGTCTAAGTGTGTTGTGCGTGCAAGTCGCTAGCTTATAGCCAGCGGCTCGCCAGTGTCACGTGGACCTAGCCCTAGGACGTGGTGCGCCTGTTAGGTAGTGCACTAGTGCGCCGGTGTTGTGAGTGGGCCTCACATATAATATTTAATACTCCTAGTATATATATTACCTTTAAGTTAAATTATAATAGATAATTTATAAATTTTACTAGTTTAGGGTTAGCCTTATCTAAATCTATTATTAATAATAAGGTATACTTAATAATACCCTTAGCTAGGGAATAGTTAGTTAAAATATTAACTATAGTATTATTAGATTAAACTATTTTTTAGAGCTTTCTAATACTTTATATAATTATAGCTACTTTTACTTTAGTTAAACTATATTATTTCTTAATACTTAATATTACTCTTAAAAGAAATAAGATTAGTTATATTTAGTTATTTTTAATATCCTTTCTAGAAATACTTTAGCTATCCTATTTTTCTTATAATTAGAAAGTATATAACCTAAATCCTTTCTTATATATATTAATTTTAAGAAATAAAAGCTTCCTTAAATTATAATACTATAAGGTTTATTTTTTACTTAGGAATACTTTAATATCTTTAAAAGCCTTTTCTTTCTTTTTTATAAGTAAAAATATCTTTTACTATATCTTTCTTTTTTATACTAGTTTTAATATACTAGTAATTTTCTTATCTTTCTTATAGAACTCTCTTAATAATACTATTTTCTATTTCTATAATAGTTAGATTTATATATTAAACTATAGGATTCTATTATAAAGAAAACTAGCTATTTTAATAAAGGTTTTAAGACTTACTAAATTACTTAGAAAAACTATCTTTTAAAAGGCTTTAAGTCTATTATTAGTATTAATAATCCTATTACTATTAATAATAAAACTGTTAAGGACTAGCCCCTAGGCAACTGCGGTAAGGCGTCGGTATGATATTAAGAAGCTTAAGAAAGGAAGAAGAAAAGGGCAGGAAGCTATCCCTAGCAGTGCCCCTTATACCCCCTAGCTGCCTTATGTTAGCCCCCTTTTTATACCCTAGCTACCCCTATCTACCTCCCCCTTACGTGCAGTATGGCTTATGCTTAGGCAAAGCCTAAGCCCTTTATATATGCCCTGTTTTTTACCTAGCCCTTCTTCGTTATTATAATAACATTAGCCCCGCCCCCCACCTGTTATTTAGTGGTGCGTGTGACGCGTCTGCCCTGCTAGCCTCTGTTTATTATAATAATAACCACCCTGCCCTTACCTATCTATAACTTACCTAATATAGGTGTAAATCCCCTATATAAATATCTTACTTATTTCCCTTATATAGCTTTACCTTCCCTTATATAATATATTCTCTAAATATTATAGTCTTATTATGCTTTCTTAATTTATTATATTAATCCTATCTTACTACTAATTATTTACTTATTAGATATACCTTATAATTTACTTATTTTATCCGCTTCCCTAACTAGGCTTATAATACCCCTAGCCTATTTTATTAGTAAGTTTCTTATAGAAAAGGACTTTAATAATAAGTAGTATACTACTTTTATATTAGTTTAGCGCTTATATAAGCTATATATTAAATAATCCCTTATTACTAGTATTTTAAACTATTACCTCCCTAAAAGTAAGGAGTTTTATTCTCCTTATTAGTAAAATTATATTACCTATATTTAGTTAACTAGGCTTCTTTTTACTAACCCCTAACTTTAATATACCCTTAAGGACCTTAAAGCTAAAATTATTATAGGCACTTATATTCTTATCCTTAGTGTCCTAAAGACCTTAGATACTAAGAAGAAAATACCTATTTTATCCTAGAAGTTTTACTACCTTATAAGCTAGTAAATTACTTTACTAAACTAGGCTTAATTTAATTTAGTACTAGTTTATTTAGCCCTTAGGCCCTCTTTATTTATAAACTTACTTACTATAAATATAACTAGCCTTAATATTACTTTATATATTAGTACTAGTTCCTTAGCTAGCTATAGTATAGGGAATTCTATATAGTAAGTTACTAGTATTTTATTCTAGTAAAATTAGTAAGTAGTTAGTAGCTTAACTACTATATATAAGGAATTCTATAAGTAGTCTATAGCCCTTTTTTATATACTTTCTCCTTACTACTATAGTAATAACTAGCGCTATCTTTAATATATTAAAGTAAGTAATAACTTACTTTCTTATTATTATTAATAGTACTCCTAACTTACTTCTAAAGTAAGTCTTACCTATAGATATATCCCTTATTCCTCTAGAGCTAGCTAGCCCCTAGCTAGGACTAGTAGTCCCTCTCCTTATAGCCCTTTAAGTATATCTCTAGCTAGTGCCTCTCTTATATATACTTATTTTATACCTCTTAATTATACTATCTAGAACCTAGGTAATACTTATAGTAAGTAGCTTTAACTATTATATATATTTACCTATATACCTCCTATATATAGGTTAGTATTAACTAGCCCCTAAGTAAAGGAGAAGCCTATTAACCTAAGTTTCTCTAAGGAACTAAGTAATATTTATAATATAGTAAATAATAGTAATACCTAAGTAATAGTAAGTAGTAGTATATTTATACCTTAGGCACTAGTAAAAGTCTCTTTAGGTAAATAAGTTTTCTAAAATTAATTTAGTTTATTATTAACTTATATATTACCTTATTTTACCTTAAATTTATTAAAAGCTTTTATCTTATTTATACTCTCTAATAGCTCCTATATTAGTTATAAGTACCTTACTTACTTAACTAAGATATTCTATCTCCTACCTTATCCTAATATATTCTAAGCTACTAAGATCTATTTTACCTAATATTCCTTAATAAGTTTATTATTATCCTTTACTAGGACCTATTCTAGACCTAGGTATAAGTCTTATAGTTTTTAGCTTAGAAATAAATTCTTTACTACCCTTTTAATAAGGTTAATATAAAAAACTAGATAAATACCCTTTAGTATATTTAACTAGACTATAAGTAAAGATAGTATTTCTATAACTATATACTTAGTAATTACCTAGTTAAGTTTCCTTAAAGAATAGTTTATCTTAATATTTTTAAGTAATAACTATACTTTATCCCTAACCTAGAAATATTTTACTAGGTATCTTAATACTAATATAGTATCCTATTACTATTACTATATATAAGCTATTATAGCCTAAGCTAAGAGAGTACTCTCTTAGAGGTAACTTAGGAATTAAATAGCTTTACCCTTTAGTATAGTTATAAATATAGAATAGTTAGGCTAGGACTAGATAGGCTTTAGGTTATAACTATAAAGTAATCTATTTAAGCTTACCCTAGTAACTAAAGAGGTCTTATTATTTATTATAAGTTAGTAAGTAATAAGGTATTTAGGCTAGTTATACTATAAGAAGGAGATTATTATATGTAAAATTACTTACACTTCCTAGTTTACCTATTCTATACTACTATTAGTCTAGGGGTAATATAATATAGAAAGTAACTAGTTAATCCTTACTAGGGAGTATAATATTATCTAGAACTTCCCTAACTAGTCTAATCCTTAATCTATAATAATAGACTAAGGAAACCCTTTAAATCTTTACTAAACTATCTTAAATTATTTTATATACTTCTTAGCCCTAATAAAGGTTATAGCCTCTAACTATATAAACTTTAAGAGTCTATCTATAATTACTATAAGGTATTATAGCCTCTTTAGAGATAATACTAGTAAGTTTATTATAAAGTTAATAGAGATTTATAACTAGAACTAGTTAGGAATTAGTAAGGGCTTTAGTAAGCCTTAGCGCTATTAATAGCTCTTATAACTACTAATATAGTAGTAATTATAAATAAACCTAGTAATATCCTATAATATCCTATTCTAATAAAACTATTACTATAATATCTAGAATATAGTGTTATAGCCTAGGTATTTTACTACTAGTAAGTTATAGTATTATTATATAAGGGTTATTATAAGGGGCTTCTAAGCTAGGACTTATATATACCCTTAAAATTAAAGTACTTTATGAGCGCTTATAAAGTAATTTACTACTTACTCTCTTATTATTACCCTTAGGGGAAACCTCTAGGTACCTTCCTAAATAGCCCTTAGTTAAATACTATATATAAAATCTAATATAATAGCCTAGTCCTAGAGAGCCTAGAGGTACTTATTAGTAAAGAAAGCCTCCCTTACTAGTAGTAGGGGTATATATAACTAGTGTAGCTCTATATTAGACTTATTCTAGTGTGCTTCTAGTAATAGTAATAGCTATATAATAGTAAGGGGTTATAAGACTTATCCTATTCTTAAAGTTACTCCTTATTAGTCTTATTCTCTTTAAGATAAAGTATCTAGTTATTAAGCCTATATACTAGGCCTATAGTATAAATAAAAATTAAATAGTATAAGTATATTTACCTATTAAGCCTACTATTCTAATATTAACCTTAGGGTTATAAAGTACTCTAGGTTCTTATAGTCTATATAAATAGTAAATAAATAGGAAATACCTTATAACTCTACTAACTATACCTTTAAGTATAAGATAATAGCTAATAGTTCCTTATTATAGATTATATAGTCCTTTTATAAAGCTATAAGGCTAGTGGAGTAGTAAGTAACTAGGTATATTATATTATTAAGTCCTTATTATAAAAGGCACTTACTAAGGGCTATGCCTAAGTAGTTAGCCTTTACTACTATAGGATAGTCTAGGTTCTATTATACTAGGACTAGATATATAATAAAAGTATCTTTTAACCTCTTAAAAGTATTATTCTTCTCTAGTCCTTAATAAAAAGGGGTATTCTTTTTAGTAAGTTATATAAGTAGTGCTACTAACTCTAAAAAGTTCCTAATAAAATTATAGTAAAAGTTTATAAACCCTAAAAAGCTTTAGACTCCCTATAGTTTTATAGATACTACCTATTCTCTTATAGCTACTACCTTTGCTAAATTAAGATAGATTAAATAGCTTACTATAATAATATACCCTAGGTATTAGACTTCCTTTATAGTAAATATAGACTTATTAAGATTAAGGTATAACCCTATAGCCCTTAAGTGCCCTAGTATAAGTTAAACCTTTACTATATAGTCCTTCCTTAACCCCTTTAAATAAACTAAGATATTATTAAGATATACTATTATAAAATCTCCTAATATATTCCCTAAGGATTTATTAATATAGTATTAGAAGGTTACTAGTGTACTAGCTAGGCTAAATAAGTAAACTAGCTATTTAAATAACCTAAACCTTATATAAAAGGCTATAAGGTGCTCCTTACCCTTAGCTATTTATAGTTTATAAAATACTATATAAATATTTACCTTTATAAACTAGTGTACTTAGGAGAGGGAGTATAGGGTTTTCTTAATTAATAGGAGTAAGTAGTAGTCCTATACTATTATCTTATTAAGTATATAATAGTTTATATAGAAATACTATCCCTTATTTAATTTTTTAATAAGAAAAAATAAAGCTATAGCTAATAAGAAGCTAGCATAAATCTATCCTTTATCTATAAGGTCTATAATCTAGCGCTAAACCTCTAAGAGCTAGTTCTTTAGTATACTATATAATAGCCCCTATAGGAGTGCTAGTTAGGACCTATCTAAGTTCTTATGTAACTATATATAGTAATTAAGAGAATCCCTATAAGGAGATAGGCTATTAGCCTTAGCCTTATTAAAAAGGTCTATAAAGTCTACTAATTTCTCTAGTACTATAGCTATATCTAGACTCTTTAGTGTTATTTTAGGCGCTATAATCTATAGTACTATTATTATCTCCTTAAGGCTTATAGTAATAAACCTTATTATAGTATCCTTTATTTATTATACTTATTATACCTCTATAGCATATAAGGATTTAATAATCCCTTACACTAGGGGTTCTCCCTTATACTTAGCAGCCTCTAACATATAAAGGCCCTTTACTGCCCTAATAACTAGCTACTATTTTACTATATAAATTACTACCTTATAGTGTTCTAGCTATAGTATTCTAAATATTATATCTTAGGTAAGGCCTAGGATAACATATAAATACACTAATAACTCCTAGCTATTAATATTAATTCTAGTATATACTATATAAGTAATAGAGAAGGAGTCTTCCCTCTATTATATTCCCTTTCTCTTTATTTTTACTATAGTATAGACTTACCTATATTTTAGTAGTTATATAAGCTCTAGGCTAAGTTACCTTACTACTAATTTACTTATAGCACTATAGTAATTATAGCTATAATTAATCTAGATATTAATATAAAAATATATATTAAAGAGTACTAGGATTAAGAAAGGTAGTTAGTCTATATATTATTCTATATCCCTATTTATATTTATATACTAGCTATACTTATCTAAATCTATAGCCACTAGCTAGCCCCTCTGCCCCTATATAAGGCTTTGCTTAGGGGCTACTTATTTTCTAAGGTATTAGTTATAGCCCCCTTATTTACACTATCTATATCCGCTCTATATATATTAATTTAAACCTTTTATTAGTAAGGTAGGAGAAAGGTATACTCCTAGATATAGTAATCCTTAGATTTATAATATAAGTAGTATCCTTCCTAGTAATACTTAGTTAACTTTACTTTAGTTACCTATTTAGCCCTTAGCTACTTTATATTTTTCTTAGGGCCCTTATCCTTCTTATTTATCTTATTCTACTAGGTTATTATAGCACACACCCCTATTATTAATATATTACCCTTATAATCTACCTATTAAGGTATAGGCTAGGCTAGCTAGGGCCTGCGCTAGTTCTAATATTTTTTCTCTAAGGCTAGAGACTTAATATCTATTACTATACTATAGTATTAGGTAACTACTATATAGTACTCTATTTAGCTAACTTCTCTACTAATAAAGGTCTCCCTTATATATTTATTAAGCATATATTTTAGCTTAGCTAGCTTAATATCCTTAGTCTAATAAGCCCCCCTTACTAAAAAGAGCTTCTATTTAAAGCAAATAAAAAACATAGTAAATACCTCTCCTACCCCTTATTCTATCTAATTAAGCTTTATTAGGGCTATCTCCTATCTATAGGGGTTTATATATAGGGTTTCTAAATAGCTAAGAAAGGCCTCTAGGTTATAGTTACTAAGGTAGCCTGCTTTAAAGTATATAGCTATATAAGCCTAGACCTTAGGTAATAGGTTCTAGTAAATAAATATCTATTAATCCTTTTAGGTCCTAATAAAGTCCTTATTTACTTCTAGTTTATATTATATTAGGAACTTCTAGGTAGTAAATATAATCTTATTACTATTATATAGATTACCTATTAGGATTAGTTTTTATTAGATTTATAATATTAGGGGTAGTAGACCTAGGCCTAAGGGTAGTATAGTAAAGTCTAGGTTAGGGACTATTAGCTCTATAGGAGTATTTAATAGGAAAGCTAGTTAAGTTACTAGCTCTAGGTTTACGTGTATATATTATTATAGGTTCTTAATTGCTCTTACCTGCTATTCTAGTATAAGTTAAAGTATTTTAAACTAGGCATTATAAGCCTCTAGTGGTAATATAGCCTTAGATAGGGGGGTTATAGTCCTTAGATTAGGCTAGTGTTCTAGTTAAAGCGTGTCTATTAGTTATATTATTGTTTCCCTTTTCTATTATTTAGTAGCCTTCTTTTTTAGACTAAAGGAAGCTTCTTAATTATTAAGGACTAGCCCCTAGGTAACTATAGTAAGGCATTAGTATAATATTAAGAAGCTTAAGAAAGGAAGAAGAAAAGGGTAGGAAGCTATCCCTAGCAGTGCCCCTTATACCCCCTAGCTACCTTATGTTAGCCCCCTTTTCGTACCCTAGCTACCCCTATCTGCCTCCCCCTTACGTGCAGTACGGCTTATGCTTAGGCAAAGCCCAAGCCCTTTACATAAAAGCTACTATTAGGTATAATATGTATTATTAGAAGTAAGTTAATTCCTCTAACTAGAGTGCTAAATCTAGGCCTATAAACGTCACTTGTGACTAAGCTCATTCTGCCACGTAATAAAAGCCCTATCTTCTAGCTTTAATTTACTATATATAAGACTTTTATATAACTTCTAGTTAAAGAGAAAATCATAGATAAAGATAGCTATAGGGCAACCTGCTTATATTACCTAGCTTACCTAAGTTACTAGTGGCTATAGTTATAGCTACACTTATAGCTATATAATTAACTAATTTATAAGGAAGTTATTTATATTAATATTAGTTATCTACATGGTTAGATATAGCTATATATAGCTATACTATAACACTAATAGTTATAATATAACTATTAATAGCTATAGTGTAGCTATTAGGCCTATAATGTAAGCCTGGTAACTATAAGGTCCTTTAACTAAAAAAGGGCTAAAAATAGGTCTTATTTTTAACACCCCCTTTATAAAAGAATTATATTTAAAGTAATTAAATACGTATAAAATAATAATAAGGTTAAAAGGATAACTTTTAGATAAAAATAATAAAAGGGAAAAAGTAGGAAAAGATATAAAAGCCCCCTTTAAAAATTCCTAGCTATAGTTAAATATAGCTCCCTTTTAAGAGTTATTTTTAGTTCCTTATTAAAGGGGTTTTTAGTTATTAGTTTTAGTAATTATTAAGCCCTAGAAGCTTAATAGAAGCCTAATAAAGAGGTCTAGATAGAGGTTTTATAAGACTATTTATAGGTATTAACTTTATATTTAGATATTTAATCTTAGCTAAACTTGCTAATAACTATTACCTAATATAGTTGAATTTAAGTAATATATGCTTAGTATAGCTATATAAGGTAGGATTATAAGCTATAGTTATAGCGCCTTAATTATTATAGAACATCTAAATAAGGGGAGAAATAGGGGTTTTTAGCTCCTTAAATAAGCCCCAAAGCCACTAAAGCTCCTAGAAAAGTCTTGTAGATAGCATTAGATTTAGCTTCTAATATTAATAGGGCAATTATACTAGCTTTCTTTAATTTCTAGCTAATAGGTACACTAGCTAGCTTAAATAGATAAGTATAGGTTAATATAGAGGTCTTTTTATCCCTTATAAAATTACTATTATAATAACCTATTAAGCTCTTACTAGCAATACCTTTAGAGTCTCCCTTATAAATAATAGTAAGGAATTTAGTCCTTAATAAATACCTTAGCAAGTTTTTAGCTACTTTTAGGTGCTCTATATAGGGGCTAGCTAGTGCTATAAATAGCCAATAAAGTGTAAAGGGAATATTAGGCCTTATAAGAAATATTAGGTATATTATAATACCCATAATACACTAATAAAGCTTTAATTTGCTAGCTATAAGTAGCTTTATTAGTTAGGTAAATAAAACGCCTAGCTAAAGAGGTATACTAATAGGCTTACTATCTAGCATATTAAACTATTTTAAGGCTTTTATAATATACTAAGATTAATAAATTTTTAGTATTCTATTAGGCTTATCTTATATAATTTAAACCCCTAAGAAGAATTTAGTAAGCCCCCTATTTTCTATTAGATAGACTTTATAAAATTCCTTTTTAAGTCTTTAGATATAGGGTAAATCTGGTCTAATTAGAAGGTAGTTATTAATATACGTAATAATAAAGGTTTTAGTAGAAGGATTAAAGAAGATAGCTAGGTTAGATATTGTTACGTGGCAGAATGAGCTCAGTCACGAGGGACGTTTATAGGGCCGGATTCGGCACTCTAGTTAGAAGAATTAACTTACTTCTAACATTATATATTATACCTAATAGTAGCTTTTATAAGTAAAATTAGTATAACTTATAACTAGTTAAATCTATTAGCCTCTCTAACAGATTTAACCCTAATATTATATAAAGCTAGCATATAATAAGTAGTAGTAATTAGAGATTCTTTTATTATATACCTCTAGTAACCTAGATATAGAAACCCTATATCTAAAACTAACTATTTATAATATAAATTTACTTTTCTAGTTACTAAAAATAAACTATACCTTATTTATTAATTTTAGATATTTAATAGCATAAACCTAGATTTTAGATATTAAAAATAGAAACTTATTAGAACTAGTAAGTAAGAAGATTTAAATAACCTTATAAGATATAAATTTAATAATAGAATTCTTAAAAAGAGGGAATAGCTAAGAGATTAAGAACCACTTATTTACTAAAACCTAGTAGATTTATAAGCTATATATCTTACTTAGAATTAAGTTAAAATCTATATTAGTAAAGCTAAATCTAAAGGATTTCTTAATAAATCTACTAGATTAGAGGGCAGTAAGGCCTTAGAGTAGTAAGTAAA
>JFGX01000522.1:0-16300 GCA_000729855.1 Epichloe aotearoae | reverse complement strand
TAGACTAAATTAACTAAGTAAATAAATAAGCTAATAGAATTAAGATAGAACTCTTAGAGGTAGGAAGAGTAGTAAAAGAAGTATATAAAAGTGCCTAAGAAATAGAAAATAAGATAGCTAAACTAATAGAATTAATAAAAGAGGAAGTAAAATCTATAAAAAAGAAGTTTATATAAGTAATATAAATATTAAAGGATTAGAAGGAGAGAATCCTATAGATTAATTTAGGTAGAATATTAGTAGATTTTAATAAATAACTTAATACTTTAAAATAAGATATAATTAATAAAAAGAAGTATAAGAAAAAGATAGTAAAATTAGTATCTATAATAGTAAAAATATAAGAAATATTTAATATTTAAATAGTAACTATTAATAAGCTATTACTAGAGTAAAAGGGGATTAGAGAAGATATAAAGAGAATAAAATTAACTCTAATAAAGGTAATTCTAATGTCTTTAAACCTAGGAGAAACTAGTATATAGTAAGGTAAATTAGGCTAGTAAATACTAAGGTTAGGTAGTATATAACTATAGATAGAAATAGTTACACTAGAAATAGTATTACTAATAACTAGTAAGGTAGTAAAGAAAAGAATAGAAAAGGGAGATAAATTTACTAGGTTATTAGATTAAAATAAAGAATTTAGATAAGGATTAGATTAGTATTAGAAAGGGTAGTTAGAGAATAGAATATAATAGGTAAGGGAAGGAAATAGGTAAAACTAATAAAGAAAGACTATAAAATATAGTAAAAGGAGTAATTAGCTCTAAGAATAGGAATTTATTATTTAATATAATAATTTAATTAACACTATTAGAGAATATATATTACTAGAAAACTATTATAAATTTTAAGTAATTTTATAGTAAAGGGAATTATAAATTTAGTAATAGGTATACTAAACTTGTTTTTCTTTTATTTAATTTTAATAAAGGGGAATATTTTTAGGTTACTTAGGATAGGGAGGTTAAATCTAGCTATAGCTCTATTAGTTATAACTAGGATAGTTATCTTTTAAGGCGTGCCTAGTACTTATTATATAGTAAAATAAGCTTAGTTATAAGGGATGTTTATAAGGCTAGATTTAGCACTCTAGTTAGAGGAATTAACTTACTTCTAACATTATATATTATACCTAATAGTAGCTTTTATAAGTGAAATTAGTATAACTTACAACTAGTTAAATCCGTTGGCCCCTCTGACGGATTTAACCCTACATCATGTAAAGCTAGCATATAATAACCTAGGAGAGGGAGCATAGGGTTTCCTTAATTAATAGGAGTAGGTAGTAGTCCTATACTATTATCTTATTAAGTGCGTAATAGTCTATGTAAAAATGCTATTCCCTATTTAATTTTTTAATAAGAAGAACTAGAGCTATAGCTAATAAGGAGCTAGCACAGATTTATCCTTTGTCTATAAGGTTTGTAATCTAGCGCTAAACCTCTAAGAGCTAGTCCCTTAGTATATTATATAATAGCCCCTATAGAAGTGCTAGTTAGGACTTATCTAAGTTCTTATATAACTATATATAGTAATTAAGAGAACCCCTATAAGGAGGCAGGCTATTAGCCTTAGCCTTATTAAAAAGGTCTATAAAGTCTGCTAATTTCTCTAGTACTATAGCTATATCTAGACTATTTAGTGTTATTTTAGGCACTATAATCTATAGTACTATTATTATCTCCTTAAGGCTTATAGTAATAAACCTTATTATAGTATCCTTTATCTATTATACCTATTATACCTCTATAGCATATAAGGATCTAATAATCCCTTACACTAGGGGTTCTCCCTTATACTTAGTAGCCTCTAATATATAAAGGCCCTTTACTACCCTAATAACTAGCTACTATTCTACTACATAAATTACTACCTTATAGTATTCTAGCTATAGTATCCTAAATATTATATCTTAGGTAAGGCCTAGGATAATATATAAATACATTAATAACTCCTAGTTATTAATGTTAATTCTAGTATATACTATATAGGTAATAGAAAAGGAGTCTTCCCTTTATTATATTCTCCTTCTCTCTATTTTTACTATAGTATAGACTTGCCTATATTTTAGTAGTTATATAAGCTCTAGGCTAAGCTACCTTATTGCTAATTTGCTTATAGCACTATAGTAATTATAGCTATAATTAATCTAGATATTAATATAAAAATATATATTAAAGAGTACTAGGATTAAGAAAGGTAATTAGTCTATATATTATTCTATGTCCCTATCTGTATTTATATACTAGCTATACTTATCTAAATCTATAGCTACTAGCTAGCCCCTCTACCCCTATATAAGGCTTTACTTAGGGGCTACTTATTTTCTAAGGTATTAGTTATTATTAGGTAGGGGTGTCTAAAGGTGTTAATAAAAGCGTTTAATTTGGTTAATTAGAGGTGCAGACAGCAGCCAACTTTTGTACCTAAAAGGTACATAGTGCGCTATAGTAATAACTAGTCTATGGAGGTACTTCTAATACATTGTATTTACCTTTATCTTATAGAGGGTTTTATCCTAGTTAATGCGTAAGCCATATCCACATATCTAATGCTTTAAGGAGCTCTCCCTAATATACCCCCCCTAGCTAAGATATCTATTAAAGCTAGAGTTTGTAAGTATAAGAAAAGATTATAATAAATTCCTAGTATTATAATTACGTAGGAATCTCCTATAAGCTAATCTAGTAATAGAAATCTTTATGCATTTAACCTAATAGAGGCTTTATAAAGCTATTTGTAGGCATCTCTAAGGTCTTTATCTAATTAACCTTAATATTACCTAAGGCATATTACTCTTAAATCCATATTTAATTTATATTAAGATACTTAAGGCTAGTCTAAAGCCTTTCTTCTATGTGCTCTATAATATAGATTATCTACTTATTATTACACTAGAGAATTAATAGAGGTAGCACGCGGACCTTAATATTACAAAGTAGCCTCCCTAGAGATATGCGCTCTTTAGCGCTATAGTTTAGGGCAAAGAGCTTTGCTTCTATGCTTAAAGTTATTATATAATATTACCTTCCTAACTTCTAATTAATTATAGCGCTATGCATTATAAAGACATAGCCTTATGTTATCTTCTAAGTATTAGGATTATTACTAAGGGAAGCATTAGTGCTAGAGAATAACATATTAAAGCTATCCGCGCCTAAGTATTATAGGTATAGCTTCTTTATGTTCTAAGCGTATAAAATAGCTCCCTTTACTAGCTTAGTATGCTTCTTAGATAGATTTATTATAAAGGATGCTAGCTTTAATGCTATAAAGGCTATATCTAGTCTTCTAATAATGTATAAATACACTAAAGAGCTAATAACTACTCTATAGTAATTAATCTCTTTATTAGTAGCTTCTTAATTATTCAGATAGATTATAGCTATTAGAAGAGGTGCTGTAATTAAGCTCTTTAAATTATTGTTAATGATGTTAGGAATGAATTTCTATGCGATCTTTTAAATATACAATTCCTATAATAGCTATATCTCTTTAGTATTATAATTCCTAATAATTTTAATACCTAGGAACCACTTTAAATCGCCTTAGTCTTTAATATCTAGACTATTTATTAACTACTTATATAGCTCTTTAAAATCTGCTTTAACTCTATTAGGATATATTACTATAATATTATCTATGTAGAAGAATAGGATAAATCCATCCTTTATAAAGATATATAGGTCTTCCTTTCCTTAGATAAAGCCTATTTTTAATAGGAATTATATTAGGTATAAGAACTATTATTAAGGAGCTTCCTATAGCCTGTATAATGCTTATGTTATCTTCTAGAGATAACCTCTTATATTTATACCTTCTAGGGGCTTATAGAGCATAGGTTTTTTAAGTTCTACGTGTAAGAAGGTATTCTAAACGTTATATTAATAGGTGTTAAGATTATTAGTATAGTAGATAGCAAGTAGTATGCATAGAGATTAAGAAGTAAGTGTAGTAGCGTAGTTATTAAGGTTATCCTTTAGTTATTAATTGCCTTATATAACTATTCTAGCTTTAAACTCTATAACTATACCTTTCTTATTAGTTTTATATTTAAATACCTAGCTAAGGTTAATAATCTCCTTATAGCGCTTAGGATTAAGTAATTTATCTAGTATATTCTCCTAGCAGTTTAAGGATAGAAGCTTTAAAAGCTCCTTTATAATCGCTTCCTTCTAGCGGTCATAATACGCGGATGCTATTGCCTAATAATAGTGGGCAGGTTCTAGGGGCATATCTTTAATATATAAACTATGCTAAGTTCCTTAGAATACTATTAAAAAAGCAGAAGAAAATTATGTCTGCCTAGCTTTATGTATTTCCTTTCTTTAGCGTTTTCTAGTAATAATATTATCTAGATTAATACTATTATCCTAGGGATAATAATTCTCTATAGCCTTACCGCCTTCACTAGTAATTTTAGTAGTCTTCATAGTGGTCTCTATGTGTTTAATTGTTGTATTATATATAAATTTATTAATCTTATAAAATAGTGTATTATTACCTTATACTTAAAGCTCTATGTTCTTTATAGTAACTAGCGCCTTATAAGAAGAGTTAGGAGGGGTTAAAAGTGTACTAGAAAGGTTATCTTTTTTCCCTATTATATAAGGAGGTATTTCTACTTTAAACTACTTATTTTCCCCTTCTATATTTAAAGGCAAAGGGGTGTAATTCTTATAATTCTCCTTTTCTAATTCTATTCTAATAAGGTCTTAACTAATTTCCTTATTAATATTATTAGCTTTAAGCTCTTTAAGTAACGTAATCATGGATATCTTCTCCTTTTAAGCTAGTTTAAGCTCTTTTTCAAGCTTAAAGAAGGAGTTTTTATTAAATTAAACATAGGCTAATATAATAACCTTATAATTATAAAGCAAAGGCACCTATATAATATACTAGGACTTACCTCTATAACTAACAAGGTATCCGATGTAAGCTTTCTGCTCTAACTATAGTATTACGTTATGCGATTTAATGTGCTCTAGTGTTACGTGCTAGAATACGCTTTATAGGGCTTGATATCGCTACAATCATTCAACTATGGTTGTAGCTGACCTTTTAGTCTAGTGGGTTAAGCACTAGATTATAGGCCTAAAAATTCCGTAACATATGGTAGCAATTGCTCCTATGTTCGAGACGTGCGGCGTGCGGATTTTTAGGTCTAGGGGCAGTTATAACCTTAATAGCCACAAGCTATAGGGTAGGCTAGGAATGGCGAGATTCTATGGGAGTGCAATTCCCCACTAGTTATATACTAGGTTTAGTACTAGGCTTGCGGATCCGGCTATAACGCTCTTAGGGCTTGGAAGGTCCCCTTATTTAGCTGAGGTCAGCTAATAAATATGCTATGCCGCGGCATATATTACGTGCTAGAATACCCTTTATAGGGCTTGATATCGCTACAATCATTCAACTATGGTTGTAGCTGACCTTTTAGTCTAGTGGGTTAAGCACTAGATTATAGGCCTAAAAATTCCGTAACATCTAGAGCCTTTATTATCATAGGAAACGCTTTATATCTATAAGCTTGTAGATATGTAATTAAGGGCTTTTAGACCTCTTCTATATATAAATACGTAGGGACTGTTTTCCTAGCCTAATCCCACTAAAGTTTATATAGTGTAGTCCACTTCCTATAATATTTAAAAGGTGTTTAATTTAATAGATAAACTACAGTATTAAAGACCTTATTATTAAGTTCTAATAGGAGTTAGGCTTTAAGACTTAATATATAAGCCTTCTACTTAACTACCCCCTTAGATCTCTCTACCTTACTATTTTAACTAGGTGTTAAGGGAGCTAAATTATAAACTACAATGCCTAAAAGGGCTATCTTATTATTTATATTTTCTATAAAGAGGGCTTTCTTAATATCGCTATATAAAAAGCATAGTTAAACACTAAATTTAGTGCTTAAAAACGCCGCTATTATATAGAAGCTATTATAAATCCTATCTTTTATCTTAAATAAATAGAAGAAGCGTATTAAGGTTATAAGGCATATAAAAATACACTAATACCTATCACTATTCTAATAAGAAGAGTTATAATACTCTAGATTAACTAAAAGCCTATAACCTAGTCCTTAAGGAAGTCCTTTAGGTGTAACTATAGATCTCTAGCGCTTAGCTTTGCCTATAGCACACACCTTACACTACGTAAGCTTAGGTCCTATTAATTTAATACCTAAAGTTATATTTATAAGCTTTATAAAGGCCTTATTACCTAGATAACTATATTATTATTACTAAAGCTCTATATCTCCCTTTATAGGCAGCCTTAGTAGGTAGCTTAATATAGCGTAGGCCTTTTTTAGGTCCTCTAATAGTTTTAATAATATATAAAGCTTATTAATATTGTAGATTCTAGCTATAGGGTTTCTTCCTTTATAAAGGATGCTTTTCTTCTGATTCTAAAAGATGCCTACCTTTATTAGGATTATCGCTAACACTAGATTAACATAGAATTTAGGAATAAATAGAGTAGTCTCTAATATAATTATTCTTGCGTTTCATAATACAGGATCTATAACAGATACGTGTACTAGTCCTTAACCTAAAGCTATATAGATTATGCCTCTTACCTTAACCTCTATTATAATAGTCTTATTAAATTTAGATTACTTAAACTAATAGATGTTATTAAAGATATAAATATTTGCTCTAGAATTATAGAGAACTATATTCCGCTTTATTTCTATACTATCTATAGTATTAGTAATTAAATTAGCGCTCCCTTCTAATAATTAACAACGCTTAAAGCATATAAATAATAATATATTAGCTATCTTATTACCTAAAGTGACCGCAATAGAGTTATTTATTAGGTTTTATAAAGGGATAAAGATATTACTACTCTTTTTCTCTAGCTTCTAATTTATTACTTTAGATTTCTCCTATGGGTTTTTCTTTAGATACTTTTTAACATTATCTTTAGAGTTCTTCCTAATATCCTAGTCCTTAGGAGCTACCTCTAGCTTATACAGAGCCTTAAACAAATTATAGGATTCCTACCACTTTAAGGCATCCTTAATATTATAATTAGAGTATCTAGGGCACTTCTTTTTCTCTAGTTTACTCTAACCACTTAATCTATTAGTAGTAAGTGTATTAGTAGTCTTTACTATGCTCTAAGGAGCTTTATAATCTCTTTTAAACTTAGTAATAGCCTTAAGGAAGCTATAATCCCCTCCCTTATTAAGTAAGTTATTCTATTTCTTCTAAAATAACTTAAATTTACTCTAAAGAGATATAATAAACTTATATAGTATTATCTCCTTAGTCTATTAGGTCTTAAGGTCTAGATAATTCCTCTATAGTACCTCTATTATTACTGCCCACTTATGCTAATCTTAAGTACCTTTAGCTAGAAAGTAATTATTAAGGCGCGCTTTAGTAAGGATAAGTATCTTCTTTATATTTAGCTTATACTAATCCTATAGAAGCTTTAGTATTCTTTATATATAGTAATAAACCAACTCCTTTTCTTCTACTTTAGTGTTAAAGTTAAGAGAGTCTTATATATTCTTTAAAAGGGTCTTATAAATATATTCCTTAATCTTAGGTATTTGCTTTAATAGGTTTATATACTTTATAAGATTAAAATATAACTCTTTGTATTAAAAATTAAATTAATCCTTTATATCTTTATAAGTAAGCTTCTAATTCTCTAGAGCATTAGGGTTATCTGCTATAATCTTAGGTCTCTCTCCTCTCTATAGGTATATAGGCATTATAGGTTCTTTAAGTAATTTATCCCTATTAGGGTTAATATACTCCTAGACTCCATAGGATTCTATATAATTCTTAATTTACATATACTATTTAATCTAGTCCTTCTCTAATAATAACACTATATTTAGAGTTTCTTTAGATATTATAAAGGGAAACGTACTAGTTAAAGGAAGCGTAGGATAAGTGTTTTAACTAATTATTATAACAAAGGGTAATTATCTCTTAATATTAGTAAGCGTTAATTAATAATAATAACAGAGCTTTAAATCATCTATAATAATTAATAATAAGGGCAATAGAAGCCTCCTAGGCTTATAACTATTAGGTAGGGGTGTCTAAAGGTGTTAATAAAAGCGATTAATTTAGTTAATTAGAGGTGCAGATAGTAGCTAACTTTTGTACCTAAAAGGTATATAGTACGCTACAGTAATAACTAGTCTACGGAGGTACTTCTAATACATTATATCCACCTTTATCTTATAGAGGGTTTTATTCTAGTTAATACGCAAGCCATATCTATATATCTAATACTTTAAGGAGCTCTCCCTAATAGTTATAGCCCCCTTATCTATACTATCTATATCCGCTCTATATATGTTAATTTAGACCTTTAGTTAGTGAGGTAGGAGGAAGGTACACTCCTAGATGTAGTGATCCTTAGATCTATAATATAGGTAGTATCCTTCCTAGTAGCGCTTAGTTAACTCCACTTTAGTTACCTATTTAGCCCTTAGCCCTATTATTAGCGTGTTGCCCTCGTAATCCACCTATTAAGATATAGGCTAGGCTAGCTAGGACCCGCGCTAGTTCTAATATTTTTCCTCTAAGGCTAGAGACTTAATATCCACTACTATACTATAGTATTAGGTAACTACTATATAGTACTCTATTTAGCTAACTCCTTTACTAATAGAGGTCTCCCTTATATATTTATTAAGTATATATTATAGCTTAGCTAGCTTAATATCCTTAGTCTAATAAGCCCCCCTTACTAAAGAGAGCTTCTATTTAAAACGGATAAAAAACATAGTAAATACCTCTCCTACCCCTTATTCTATCTAATTAAGCTTTATTAGGGCTATCTCCTATCTATAGGGGTCTATATATAGGGTTTCTAAATAGCTAAGAAAGGCCTCTAGGTTATAGTTACTAAGGTAGCTTACTTTAAAGTATATAGCTATATAGGCCTAGACCTTAGGTAATAGGTTCTAGTAAATAAATATCTATTAATCCTTTTAGGTCTTAATAAAGTCCTTATCTATCTCTAGTTTATATTATATTAGGAACTTCTAGGTAGTAAATATAATCTTATTACTATTATATAGATTACCTATTAGGATTAGTTTTTATTAGATTTATAATATTAGGGGTAGTAAACCTAGGCCTAAGGGTAGTATAGTAAAGTCTAGGTTAGGGACTATTAGCTCTATAGGAGCGTTTAATAGGAAAGCTAGTTAAGTTACTAGCTCTAGGTTTATATATATATATTATTACAGGTTTTTAATTACTCTTACCTACTATTCTAGTATAAGTTAAAGTGTTTTAAACTAGGCATTATAAGCCTCTAGTGGTAATATAGCCTTAGATAGGGGGGTTATAGTCCCTAGATTAGGCTAGTATTCTAGTTAAAGTATATCTATTAGTTATATTATTATTTCCCTTTTCTATTATTTAGTAGCCTTCTTTTTTAGACTAAAGGAAGCTTCTTAATTATTAAGGACTAGCCCCTAGGTAACTATAGTAGGGCATTAGTATAATATTAAGAAGCTTAAGAAAGGAAGAAGAAAAGGGCAGGAAGCTATCCCTAGCAATACCCCTTATACCCCCTAGCGGCCTTATATTAGCCCCCTTTTCATACCCTAGCTACCCCTATCTGCCTCCCCCTTATATGTAGTATGGCTTATGCTTAGGCAAAGCCTAAGCCCTTTATAATACTAATTATTTAAAGATTAAATAATTAGTTAATTTAAAAATAATACTAATTTAGAAGAAAAGAGTATTATTAGTTTTACTAAGGAACGATGCACTAGTGTAAAGAGGTTAAATTTAACATTAAAGGTAATAATAATTAATAATAACTAAGAAGCTAAGAAAAGGGAGAAGGAGAGAAATCTAGCTAGGTTAGAAGGTAAGTAAAAAGGGGGAAAAGTAAGGTAGTAATAGTATTATAGTATAAGGTTATATCTAATAGCGTTATATATATTTATTTAAGGGCCTTATATTTACCTTAACCCTTAGCTATAATTAAACTAAATAAGACCTAAAAGTCTAAAGGATTTAATATTAGTAGTCTTTATTTTTCCTTTATAGCTAAAGAGCTTAAAAATATAATAAAAATCAGAATAAAGGAAAGTATATATAAGTAAATCCTTTAATAGGAATTTACTACTATAATTAGTTTACCTAGCCTTAGTTATTTTAGTTAATCTAGTTATATTAATCTAATTCCTCTAGGCAAGGCCTTCCTTTACCTAACCTTATAGGTCTTTTAACCTATTTTTCTATATAAATTATTAATTTATTTAAATTAATTAAGGTTAAAAAAGATAAATTTAGTAATACCTTTATTATTATATTAGCTAGATTATTACTATTATTAATCTATTTAACCTTATAAATCTTATTCCTCTTATATAATTAAAAAAGGGCTATAATATTAATTATTAGCTACTTCTCCTTTATTATACCTAGCTTTATAAGGCATTTATATAGTAAAAATAAATTAGTATATAGGATTATTAGGATCTAAGGCATTTTTAATTAGTCTATAATTTTCTTAAAGGTTATCGATATTATATATATAATATCCATGCCTTAAACTATGCTATATAGCTTACTTATAAGCGTGCTATAGGCAAAGCTTTATACTCGTGTAGTGTAGTTTTTTTTGTAGTTTTTTTATTTAATTTTATATCTAGCTTATAATTAAGGGTATTATCCTAGAAATCACGTGATCTTATAGAGTAAAATTCTAAGAAAAATACTATATATTAAAATGGATCTAGAAGTGGGCTATTGCCCCACAAATTACAAATACTACATTTGTAGTGTTTTTTGAGTGCTAAAATGTAGTGAAATGTAGTTTTTCTAATTTACGGCTCAATGACCCACTTTTAGACCCACCTTTATATGTAACTATATTGTAGTTTTTAAGTTATCTATCTAAAAATTAAGGTTTTATATCTATATGTATTTTCTAAGATTAGATATGAATTATTTATTAGAAAAAAAAAACTACAAGATGTAGTGTAGTGTAAAGCTCTAGCTATAGGTAACTTACTTGCTTTTTATTAGGCTATATATAATAATATTCCCTTTTATAATAAAGGTATTATTATCTTATATTACTTTATTACTAATTATAATTATATATCTAATCTATAAGCTAAGGTCTGCGTTATTAGCTAGTTGTTACGTGCTAGAATTGACAATTGGCCTGTCACATTAGGATGTGGCCTGCCGTGCCAAGGATGTGGCCTGCACGTGACCTAGAACCCCTATATTAGACAATAGCTCTGACCTCTAGCTAGTTAAATTAGATAAGAACCTTACACACACTTATTTATATTATTCTATATTATAATAAGTGGTAGCAATTGCTCTTTAATCGTTACGCACCTCTAGCGCTTTTACTGCTTAATAAAAGCTACTAAACCGATAAATTCGTTAACTAATCCACTAAGCCCGTTAAATCTATCCCTTTCACTAGGCCTAATAGTCCCTAGGCATTGCGCCTATTGTTAGATTTGTTAACCTTTAATTCGTTAACCTTTAATCCGACTAGTAAATCTGTTAACCTTTAATCTATTATTAGATTTGTTAAACTTTAATTTAACTATTAATCTAACTATTAGATCTGTTAACTTCGATCTAACTATTATTCTAACTAATTTAAAGCTATCCCTTTTACTAGGCCTAATAGCTCCCCTAGGCATCGCTCTTATTATTAGATTCTTTGATCTTTAAAGACCTTTAATTTAAAGACCTTTAACCTTTAATTCTTTAACCTTTGATCCTTTGATTTTTAACCTTTGATATTTAAAGACCTTTAACCTTTAACCTTTAACCTAACTGTTAATCTAATAAATCCGTTAATTAATCTAATAAAGCCGCTATAATGCTTCCCTTACACTAGCTAGATTAGTGTGAGCAATAGTAATTATAGTAACTTTATAACCAAGATTATTAACGCTAAACCTATGGTATCTATAGGAAGACCTTCCCTTTAAGAAATTAGGTCTTTTAACATCTTAAGGACCTATGCCTAGCTAGTTAGCAATATTAATAGATTTAATAGCAGCTAGTTTAGTAATTCTAGTGGTAATAAGAGCAGTATTAGCAGGACCTTTAGGACCTAAGGACCTAATACCTATGGCAGCAGTAGTAATTACAGTAGTAAATTTAATGGTAGTAGTAGTAAATTTAATAGTAGTAGTAGCAAATATAGGACCTTTAATAGAAGCTAGTGATTAAAGAGGATAACTTTTAGTAGCTTAAAGACCTTGTTAAGGAAGTCTTTAAAGAGCGTAATAACCTTTAAAGGTAGCTAGCCTATTAGCAAATTTGTTAGCCTAACCGAATTCCTAACCCTTTGTAGCAGTAAATTCGTCCTTTGTAACACTTGTTGCCTAACCCTCTGCAAAGCTCGTTACCTAACCCTTTATAATGCCCTCTGTAAAGCTTATTGCCTAACCCTCTGCAACGCCCGTTGACTAGCTAAGCTATTAATTATTAGATCTATTAGCCTGATTAATATAACTATCCATATAAATCAATAGCGACTTGGATTATTAACCTAACCGTTAACCTAACCGTTAACCTGATTAATCTAATGATTAAATTAACTATAATTTGGAGCGCCCTATTAACTTACACTTTAAATTAGATATATAGATTTATAATTAATCCGACCGCTATAGTTACAGATCCTATAGGTTAAGTTATTAACCTGATGACCGATTTAATAACTAATTCAATGACCAATTTAATGACCGATTTAATAATCAATTTAATAACCAATTCGATGACTAATTTAATAACCGATTTAATAACCGATTTAATAACCGCCAGACCTAACAATTTATCTAACTAAATTCCCTTGTAAGAGCCTGCTTCCTAGCTTATTATAAATTTATTAGATCTTATTAGATAGCTAGGATAGCTATCTCTTTTATTAGTAGTGCCTGCATTTATTATGTGCTAGAATTAATAATTAGCCTATCACATTAGGATATGGCCTGCCGTGCTAAGGATATAGCCTGCCGTGCCAAGGATATGGCCTGCACATAACCTAGAACCCCTATATTAGACAATAGCTCTAACCTCTAGCTAGTTGAATTAGATAAGAACCTTATACACACTTATTTATATTATTCTATATCATAACACTAGTAATCTATCTATAAATATAAAGAGCTTTACCTCTTTAAGGGTTAAGGGAATATACTATAGCCCTTACTATTAATTCTTAATCTACTATTTAAGGCGCTTATTAAAATATTTAATATTATTAATAAAGGGTTCTTAGTATTATATAGTAATAGAAAGGTTATAGCCCCTCCTAGGCATAAGGTAAAACTGCTTAAATAATTACAGATCTCTATTTTTTAACACCTTTTCTAAATATCTAGCCTTTTTCTCTAGTCTTTTATTTCCTTTCTTCTTCTTACTTTTCCTAAATTCCTTAATATTTTCTTCTATTTTCTAAATTTCCTTTTAATCTAGAATTTCCTTAGATTTTTAGATAGCTATAAGGTTCTATAGCCTAGTGGTTATAGCCCCTAGCTTTTAGTTACCCTTAGCTATACTATAGTCTAATTAGTTAGTTATTAATTAGTTAATTAGTAGCCTATAACCTACCTAGTGATTTAAATTAGATTAGAGGCAAGTGAGGATAAGTTATGTGTTTAGTTTGCCTTAGAGCTTTAAAGGATAAGTTATAAGGTTTAAGATAGAAGAGATATAGAGAGATAGAATAAACATAGTTATAGAGGAAGGGGGAATTATATTAATTTATACTATAAGTAAAACTTAAATAAATTTAAGTTTAACTACAGTCGCGAACTATAACTCTTACACTAACATAGCCATAAAGGTTATTACAAACTTTAAATTAACCTTATAGCCCCCTATATTTATAGCTTAAAGCTTATTCCTTTATATAATAGGTTTTACCTATTACTATAGTAATAATTATTAGTTTATTAATTATTAAACTAGCAAGGTATTACTAGTAATTTTCTTGTTACTTATAAATTAGATGCATTAGCTATAACTAATGACCCTAAAAAAATTATAAAATCAATAGAAAGGTTATAGAATACCTCTAGTTAGTATATAGTTATAATATAGCTTCCTTAGGCTTATTATTTTATATAGTCTTACTTTACTATTAGTAATTAAGAATTAACTTTCTTAATCTTTTAACTTTAGCCCTTTTAGGTTAAAATTAATAAGTTATTAGTGTTTTATATTAAGATATAGCTATTAAAAATAAGGGGATTTCTAGTTATTAATTATTATTTTTCCTTTACTATAAAATTAGCTTTCTAGAGCTTTTTTTTTTCTTTTTTAAAGAAGTTATTATTACTAAGGCCTAATATATTATTTATTTATATTCCTATAATACTAAAGAGATTCTTATTACTTAAAGCTCTAAATAAGATAAAATAGAAGTTTAAGGTAAGGATTATAAGCAGCGGAATTACAGAAAAGATCCAAACCGCGGCTAGTATAGTAGTAATAGTACTACACTATAGAAGGAGACCTCCCCTTATTAATAATAAACTAGATATAAAACTATATAAGGAGTAAAAAAGATAATAGGAAAACTAGTATAATAAAGAGTAACTAAGCTAGAGTAAGTATATTAGAGAACTAACTAAGGACTACTTACTAACCTATAACCTAAAGAAGATCTAGAAGTTCTATATAAGGCTAGAAAAATATATCTCTTTAATATTAGTCTAGTTATATATAGGAAAGATTAGTCTTAATAAGTTCTTATTCTAGAGAGGTATTTCTAGGGTAATATTACCCCTATATAGCTATAGCTAAGTAGTAAAGGACTAATACTATATAATTATTAGCTATAGTAACTATAGCTATAGGTAGCCTTAATAATATTAGCTTACTAATATATAGGAAGTAAGGCTAGCCCTAAATAATCCCCTAAAGGTAAGGTTTATAGCTAGATAGTTTATAGGTATAAGAAGACTATAATATTATATACTAGTATAAGACCTAGCTTTTAGCTAGTATAAATAAGAGAAGAACCTAGGTTATTTTTAAAATATATAGGAAAATTAGTAAGGTATAGGTATAATAAATATAGATAATAACTATAGACTAGGATAAGATCTAGATTAGATAATATAGGGTTACTAGTAGACTAGAAGTAGACCTATAATATAGGAATATAGTTACTAGAGAGAATATTATATATCTAGAATAGTTATTAGATTAATTTTAACTATAAACTCCTAGTATTATAAGTCCCTCTAGCTTATCCTTATCTCTTTTCTAAACTAAAACCTAACTACTACCTTACTTCTCCTTAGAAAGGGGGATTATATTCTTTATAATTTTTATATAATTCTTTATAAGGAGGGTAATAGCTAGGAAATAGTTTATCTTTATTATATATATATCTAGGTAATATAGCTAGAAAATATAGCTAGAAAATAAGTTTATTATATTAGTCCCTAGTAGACCTAGCCTAGTTAAGGCTTACTACTAATATACTCTATTTTTTCTTACTCTAATTACTAGTATAAAGCTTTTTAATATAGTTCTAGAAACCTTTTAGGACCTAGAAAAAGATATTAGATCTAGATTAGGCCTAGTACTAACCTAGTATAGTAGTACTTATAGCGCCCTTAGTAATAATAGCTACTTAGGTTTTAGATAACTATAAATACTTATTTTACTAACTAGCTATATTTAGCTATAAGTAAATTAGCACTAAAATAAAGCTAGAATAAAGGTAGTCCTTACCTTTTTATAACTATAATTCTAAACCTAATAGTTAAAGTAAGCACTAGTAGCTACCCTTACCTAACTAAGTTAGCGCTATCTCTAGGCCTAAATTAAACTAACTTACTAATAATATTATAGCACTAATACCCTAGGTTCTAAATTAATTAGGATTTATATAAAATATATTATATTTTTTAAGGTTTACTAAGCTAACCTAGATTAGATATAGAATAGGCTTAGAGTAAGGGTAAAAAGGACTTATATTAAGATTCTTAGCTAAAATATACTCTAGCTATTTTATAGTTATAGATTTTTATAGGTAATACTCTAAAGTTATAGTTTCCTAGGTAAGTTAGAGCTAGAAATATACTAGAATTAGGAAACTTATAGGCTTTAGCGCTATCTTACTAGAATTATTCTTATTCTATAATAAATATTAGTAATTAGACTAAATCTAGCCTAGAGTAGCCTTAAATAGCTTTAAAAAGGAAAAGAACCTATAGGAAGTTTAATAAAAGAAGAGAAAAGAGATTAGAACCCTATAGGGGGAAGAACCCCCTCTTATACTTACCTAGAGGGGG
>JFGX01000521.1:0-16305 GCA_000729855.1 Epichloe aotearoae | reverse complement strand
TAAAAATAATAAATATTATAGTATTTACTCTAGTTAGTAAACTACTAGAACTAAAATAATTACTATCTAGGGATTAACTAGTAATAGTCTTATAGTAAAAGGAAAGGTTCTTATTACTAAACCTAGGACTACTAGTAAAGAGATAATAATTAGATAAAGAAAGGCTAACTTAGGAAGATAATCTAGATATTAAGAATTTAGTAAAGATAGTAAAGGATAATATAATAATAATAGTAGAGATAGTAAAAGGTAATATAGTAATAGTAGCTTAATTAGGATATAATAGTATTATAAATACTAATATAAATATAATTAATATATAGCTAAGATATATAATATTTTAGTTATAAAGACTTAAAACTATTAATAAAAACTTAGTATTAATTATATAGTATATAACTAGGAATTATTATCCCCTAGTAAAGCTATAGGATATCTTAGATACTAAGAAAGAGACCTAATAGAAGCTATATTTTAAGGTAAAGTAAATAATTAAATAAAATATAGGATAAAGATACTTACTTAGGATAATAAGATATTAGCTTAATAGTTAATAATAGGGGTATAATAATAGATAATAATATAATTACTTAATAATAGATAATAGGGGTATAGGATAATAAGATATTTGCTTAATGGTTTTATATTAGATAATAAGGGCATTATCTTTTCATCGGCGGCACCTATCATAGGTCACGTGCGTAATGGCGCCATACATAACGCTACCTAGGGCGTAGACTAGCTAAATCAACCAACCTTTCCCACGATTCCTTGACAAAGCTCTAGCCATCCATCCACCCCTCAGCAGCTGCCCCACCAAATTTGATCCCACATCTCACATCTCTCACATCTAGACCATCAACAACTTATCCTGAATACTGTCTAACCGCCTTGCCTGTTCATACAATCAACGCGCCTACACATCGCCCTCGACTGCGCCAAAACTGCATCACCGAGGTCACCACCCGAAAACCGAAACAAAGCGGAGAGGAAAATTGCACAGCAGTCAGGCAAGTCGACGACTCAGCAGCCAGCAGCAATAGCAATGCCTTGTTTCAAGTCGAGTCAAGAATGGCTCGAGCAATCGACGCTCCTCCTCGAAGCCAGACCAAGCACCGTAAGTCGACATCGCAATTGCAATACGGGGCACAAAGACCTGGACATCATTCACACAAAAGTCCCGTCTGCAAGTTCACAGCGAGGAATGCCGAGGGATGCCGAGGGAATAGCTCGCCAAGAGGAGAAGAAAAAAAAAACATGCTAACGATCCCACCTTCAAACGTTTATTGAAAACACAGACTCGTATCACGACGAGATATTCCATAAAACCTGTCCCGTCACGGAAAACCTCAACAGATACGACTGGCGGTGCTAAAACTACTGATTCTGCTGGAACCTCGAAACCCCCGCGCGGCAGTCTCGTCATTACGACGTACGACCCTGTAAGCGGCGTGAATCTCAAGTATCGCACAACCAAAGCCGCAGAAGTTACTCGTCTCATGCAATCGGCGCTGGGTCGCCTTGGCCGATGTATGGCAGGCTTGCCTGCCGAGGCCCCGGAGGAAGCCATGCCTGATGCGCCTGTCCCTGTCAGCACAGTGGAAGGCGCCGACGGGGACAAGCAGGGCAGTGGTGTTGCCATGCCGGTACAGCAAGGACAACAAGCACAACCAGGAGGGGGCAAGAAGAAGAAGAAGGGCAGGAAATGATTAAGAAGGTTCTGCGGCAGGTGACTGAGAGCTCTCGAACAATCAATCAGTCACTACGGGCTGCCGAGGCATGTTTGTTTGATGTCAAGGCATTTACGATGATATATTGTTAACGCACTGCTCGAAATACCCACCGATTGACGAATATGGGCTTCACAGAGAGGGAGGAGCAGGTCAATTCCAAATTCCATGCGCGCTTTCATGTACTAGTTTCCTGCTTGGAAGCCCTTAAATCATCCATCCATCCAACATTTAATGCAGCACGGCTTACGTGCGATTCGTTGTACAAAGAGGAAGCCAACCGCAATTACCCAAAACGCCTGCCAACATGGTTCCCAGTAAACCGTTGCACAATGTAGCCCAAAAAAATACAAGATATACCAGTCATACCAAAATGATGTGACCAGCCAGCCAAGTAGACAACCGCGCCAATGGTTTCCAAAGCCTCCACGCCTTTTGCAGTATCCATGCCCCCAAAAGACAAAAGAGAACGACCATGTAGTAGTCGGGATATATGAGTGGTTGCGCGTGTACACCAATTTAGAAATCATCGTCGAAGGTAAAGTCACCGCCGTCCTTGTTGTCTTCGGAGGTACCGGTGCCTTCCTCAGCCTTCTTTGAGGTACTAGCCATAACGCCAGCCTTTTGATATTCTCCAACTCGCTTCTCGAAGAAGTTTGTCTTACCACCCAAGGAAATGTTCTCCATGAAATCGAAGGGGTTGGCGGTTTTGTATACCTTTTCGTTACCAAGAGCAACCAATAGGCGATCGGCGACAAATTCAATATATTGCTTCATTAGTGTGGCGTTCATGCCTAGGAGAGCACACGGCAGAGCCTCGGTCAGAAACTCTTGCTCGATGCCAACAGCGTCGGTGATGATATCCTGGATAATTTGCTTGCTGGCTCGGTGCTTAAGATGCGAGTGCAACAGACATGCAAAGTCTGTGTGCAAACCCTCATCACGGGAGATAAGTTCGTTAGAGAAGGTGAGGCCGGGCATCAGACCACGCTTCTTGAGCCAGAAAATCGAGGCAAAGGCACCGCTGAAGAAGATGCCCTCCACAGCAGCGAAAGCCACCAAGCGCTGGGCGAAGCTGGAATCCTTGTCCTGAATCCAACGAATGGCCCAGTCTGCTTTTTTTCGGATGCAGGGGACTATGAACAGTTAATATATAATAACAGATTGCACGAGCTTGCAGAGCCTAGACATACTGGTCTCAATTGCATTGAAAAGATACTCGCGCTGAGCATGCTCTTTGATGTAGCTATCAATCAGGAGAGAGTATGTTTCAGAGTGAATATTCTCCATCATGATCTGAAATCCATAGAAGCAACGAGCCTCCGGAACCTGAACCTCGCCGCTGAAACGCTCAAGCAGGTTTTCATTGACAATGCCGTCAGAAGCAGCAAAGAATGCCAAAATGTGTGAGATGAAGTATTTCTCGTCGTCGCTCAGACGGTTGTTCCAATCGTGCAAGTCCTTGGACAGATCGATCTCCTCGGCCGTCCAGAAAGAGGCTTCGGCCTTCTTGTACATTTGCCAGATCTAGATACACAATACCGCGTTAGTCCCTTGTGTAAACCAATGCCACTTTATGCGTCTTGACGCGTCGCATACCTCGTGATACTTGATTGGGAAGAGAACGAAGCGTTGAGAGTTCTCCTGAAGAAGAGGCTCGTCGCATTCATCGGACTTGATGCCACGAGCAACAGCAGTGGAATCGAGCTCCTTTTGGACTTCAGTTGGGGTCTTGTGGTCGGCTTCAACTTGTTTGCCCAGGGCGTGGAAGGCAGCGACATCGAGCATGTTCTCCTTATTTGAGACACCAAAGTCGAGCTTCTTCACCGGCGACTCCATCTTTAGCGAGTCAATGGCCGAAGCAGCCTGCGAAACGCGGTTAGTCTGCACGAAATGACCATTATTCCTCGACGCTCGTAGACGCGACGATGGTGTCTTTTCAACACTCACCTGCTTGGAAGGTGTGATCTCAGTGGCCATTGTGATGAATTGATGTGTGTGTAGGATATTCAGTATGCAAACGACACAGACAGAATGTGAAATGGGCGAAAGCTCGAGGTGGAGAAGATTGTTTGAAGACGCGATGGAGAGAGATGATGTTAATGACTTGACTGGTGGCGCCAGAGGTTTTTGTACAAAAGGTTGGGCACGCCGTCACGTGCGGCCGGACGCGTCCGGGACGCGTGGCGGATCACTTTATTTAGCTTTCCCAAGAGGCTGGAGTGGAGGTATGTGCAGGGAGCACCGGGGTGGGACCGCCGCGGTACATGAACGGTACCTGCTGCAAGAAAACGCATCGCACGCCCGCTTTAATGACCCCCACAGGGATTGACGCGTGAGGGGAGCCTGTCGCGTCGAAGTAGAGCCGCTAGGACCGACAGGGGCTCAGCGTCAGGTCTTGGATCTCGTCAGGATTTCCAAATTATCAATCAGCAAACAAACACCCACATTTCGTGTCGTAATGGTGGGACCTTGACATCAATAGCCAGGACTCTTCGATCCTTCTGCGGAGCTCGGTCTTACTGCTCGGAAAGAAGGTAGGAAAACAGGCTCGGCATTATGTTAATGTGGGGAAGTGAACCAGAGCTGTTCCTGAACCCTGTGACTCAGGACGGTATTTCAAGGGAGAGAATTCCGCGATGAAGAGTAAGACGGCCGCCGCCTGGAGGAGCACGCAAACTCACCTGAAAACATGAACTTGGCAGGGCACAACTGTTCCATCCTTGTTCGTTGTTTTGGTATTGAACATATCATACATAGATGGAAGTCCTGATATATGTTAATGACCAAGGTATCGACTCACGTTAAATTCACCCTCCTCATGCTGACGTATTCACTATAATGCAACGCTCAAGTAAACACCCGCTAATTTGCCTTATTCCTTCCAGCAGCGCTTCATAACTGAACCTCACCAAATCTATCACACCCCCTAAATCATCAGCGACTCTGAGCAGAGAACTGCGTGCGCGCTAATATGTGTGTACTCCCAAACTCCGCCTGCAGCTCTCCAGGAAGTAGTGCCATCTTCTACCATTGTCTTTTCTTCTTCTTTAGTGTCGATTGTCTTGCCGAAGGCTCATCAGGGGTGATGATGTCATCCTGGTGCTGTTGCTCGTTTGGATGGACAGCTGGTTCCTCTCGCTGTACTTGTCGGCGTCCAGTCGTGCGAGTAGAACCTGGCTCTTTGCCTGGCACGCGCAATTTGTTTTCAGCCTTTTCCCTCAAGTAGTCCTCGAGTAGGAGTGCATTTCGTGTGTTGCCTCGGTACACGGCTTCTGCGCCGGGAACGAGTCCAATTACAAAGTCAAGTGCGACGTTCATCATCATGCGAACTTTCACTGCTTGTGGCAGACCACCTTCAACTTTGCAGCATTTTCTGAAAACTGATAATGACATCAGCCCGTCGATGGCATCTCCAATTCTGATGTCTTTTGTTAGCGAAGCTGTTATTGCACCATCGATGGCCATCTACCATGAAATATACTTACGCAGGTATAATACCAATGACGGTGCTCCAGCCGAATCCCACACCAAAAATGGTGAATAAGGACCAGTCCAAGTGATGAACCCTTCTTCTGACTTGCATCAAGACCTTCGCATCGTGCTCCGATAAGCCAGGAGGCAATCCACGTTTCTGCTTCACTTCCTTGCCCGTTGGCTTGCCGTTGCGTTTCACGCCTGGCACCTTTTCATAATAGGGATCCTGCGTCGAAATTTTAGTATAACATCACTAATGTCGAACCCAAAGACACGACGAGAAACAATGCTGAAACACTTACTCCTTGTCCGAATTTATCTTGGAGCTTTTTGCCAAAGAGCTTCCTGGCGGCGGTTTTTGCCACAAAAGTAGTCATCTTGTTGCCGAAAGATCAAAGAAGAAGTCTTGGCACGAATTCAGTATCGATGAGGAGTTGTGGTCGCCGTTTTGTAGACGACTCGAGGCGCCAAAGGGAACTGTGCGAGCTGACGTATCAGCCAGCGCCTTGGCTGGTTTCAACAACCGCGCGCGTCGAAGCAGAAGGTCGTTATGGAGGATCGAGACGAAAAGATCAATGTGCAGGAAGAGATGATTTATTTCTAAACAGAAAACGGAGCTGCAGCATGGGTGACCTTTTAAATTGCGCAAGCGGCTAAAGTACGTTCTGGATCGTTTGGAGATTTTCTTGTTTGGGATGCCTCTGCAACCGTCGATGATGTAATTCGCAGACCCTCACCTCAATCCATTGGCAGGTGACCGCCGCATCCCTTTTGGCGGTGTCAAGGGCAGGCAGGTCACTCGCAGGGATGTGAGCCCAATGAAGATAAGGGTTACGGACGAAAGCCTGAAAGATGCACGGAGTACAAGGGCTTGCTCCCTTGCTACAACTGCCTCCGAGCGGCATCCAGTGCACCGCCACAAGAATAAAACTGGAGACTTGACTGTGAGGCCAAATGTGGCTGATTACGGTGGCACGCTGATCAAGCTCTCCGCTTCGGGCCCTTCTGCCACACTTCTTCCACTAGTCCAGCTTGCCAAGTTTGCCATTTCTACGTGCTGTTCATCGCGTGATTCCTTCAACAAATATAGACTGGTTCACAGATCTGCTTTTGCCTCTCTTCATCGCGTGGGTCTTTGCATCGGCTCCCAGTTTTAGCATCGCACCTTCTGAGGTGTTGACCGTGTGCTTGTTTGCAATAAACATCCCCCCGCATCTCACCCTTCAAACTTCCCTTGCGTCAACCATGTCAAGCAACCCTTCGCTTCTGCGCCTTGAATACTGTCCAGGAAAACCGTGGAAAACATCTTGATTTGTTACACGCCGAACAAGCCATTCTCAAAGACTAGGAATGATTCGAGCTCCAACAGGACACAATGACAACGAATCAGATGCAACTTAAAGACTGTATGGGTTTTCCTATTATTTTGTTCTTTTCAGCCATCCTTCTGCCTATCTGCTAATTTTTTTCTGATAGGGTTGGACGACCTTTGCGTCCGTTTCATTATCAACCTTCCCGAAGAAGATCTCTCATCCGTGGCTCGAATATGCTTTCAAGTTGAGGAAGCCCAATGGTTCTACGAGGACTTCATAAGACCTCTTAACCCGAACCTACCCTCCATGTCATTAAGGACATTTTGTTTACGGATATTTCAGCATTGCCCTCTTCTCGCCTCATTTTCCGTCGAAAATCATACAAAAGCTTTTGAAGAGTTCATGCAATACAAGACCCGAGTACCTGTTAGAGGCGCCATTATGCTCAACCAAGAAATGGATTCGGTTGTCTTGGTAAAGGGCTGGAAGAAAGGCGCGAATTGGAGTTTTCCTCGAGGGAAGATCAACAAGGACGAGGATGATCTGGATTGCGCAGTTAGAGAAGTGTACGAAGAGACTGGCCTGGATCTTCGTGCTGCTGGCCTCGTGCCGACAGAGAAAAAGCCCAAGTACATTGAAATTTCGATGCGAGAACAACAACTTCGCTTATACGTTTTCCGAGATATCCCCATGGATACCAAGTTTCAGCCCCGAACTCGAAAAGAAATCAGCAAGATAGAATGGTACAAATTGTCCGAGCTCCCCGCATTTCGCAAGAAAGGCGCGCAATCGCAGAATGAAAGTTCCGGTCCTGCTATGAACAAGTTCTACATGGTTGCTCCATTTCTATTCCCCTTGAAGAAATGGATCAGCTCCCAAAAGAAGGTTGAGGAGAGAAGGGCTACAAGCGGGCCTCACCATCCTTTACCACATCACGTGGCGGACGAGGTTGTCACGACGGAGGACGATACTTGGGCGCCTACAAACTCTGAGCGACAGACTTATGTGCCTGCCATCGAAACCCTGGATGGAGCAACGAGAGAATTACAGCGGCTGTTAAAGATGCAACCTCCAACCCAGGGGCTTCAACACTCCCAGCCTCAAGAAGACAAAGGCAGTGCTCTCTTATCGATCCTACAATCCAACAACGCCCGACCAGCTGCCCGAAGCCGACAAAGTGCAATGCCGCACACTCCTTCGCATGCAATGCCATCTGACGTGCCACAACCTCGAAATCCCCACCACCAAACCAACCTGCACCATGGTGGACTTCAGGCACAGCATCCACCGCCGTCTTTCCCAATTCCGCCTTCTCATGAAACTCCGATGTGGGATCCTGCTGTAAATCAGCCCCAAAGTTCGTCCTCATATCATCCAGAATTTCGGCGGCAGCAGATCAAAGTGCCTTACGGGCAGCATGCATCTCTACAAACACAAAGCTTGACGTCGCCATATACCTTGGACCAACAACAACTTCCGTCTCAGCATGACAGTAATACGATGAACTCTTCGTTGCATACATTGCCCAGTCAGAGCACAGTGTCCAAACAGAGCAACCAGCTACCCGCTGCTCCTGGCTCTGCTAAACTTAGTGGGGCTTCTCTTGCACTCCTCAACGCGTTCAAACGAGATGCTGTTTCCCCTGCGGCCCAGAGCCCGCCTCAATTCAGCCAGGTCGATCCCACCGCTCCATTGGAGGCCTCAGGTCGAGCAGCGCAAACAAACGTATCAGAGCTGGTTGGATCTGCGGTTGAACCCGCAGGAGACCAACATCGGTCGAATCTTCTCGGGATGTTCAAGAACAGCCCTGCCAACAATGCACCAAGTCAGCAGCCGTTGACCACAATGGGTCAACAAAATTCTCTCCCCAAAAAGGTCGAAAATGCACTCTTACAACAGCTACAGGGCAACCGAGGCCCTGACAGCCGACAATTTTCTCTGGACCGGTTGTCTCTGAAAGCGAACCTCAATTCACCAGTCTTGTCCTTGCCGCCACACAGAGAGACCCAAAGCCTCTATCGACGGCAATCTTCGTACCCACAAGCCCATTGGCAGCAGCAGCAGCAACGACATGCTAGGTCGCCGTTTGCCCCGAGCCCCAGCCAGCAACCTCAGCCAACCCGTATCCTTCAAAGAGGACAAACCATCGATAGCCTGGATGATCTACCCAATCAGCACACTGCGTCTCCCAGAGCGTCCCCTTTCCCTTCGAAGCCCCCTCCAGTGCAGAACGGGCTGGCTTTCGGAGAGTCTCATGCATCTCAGCCTGCCGATGGTGGCTACAATCCCGATGGCTCACGCGATCAGAAGAAGCAGCTTCTCTCCCTCTTTGGCAAGCAGCAGGCTCCGGGAACGGAACAGGCAGGTTCAGGAGAGCTGCCGCGCTCCAGAGTATCTTCTATGGCTTCCAAAGGTGGCCAGACTCCGATTTCACCCGCTGAGCAGACCTTCTTGTTGGGTTACTTGCAATCTGTGACTCACAATGCCGGACGTCGATGAAACCATGTGTCACTTGTCACTTGTCACGTACCTAGTTAAAATGTCACCAGGTGCCATTCTGCAAGAGGCCGTTCGAAGTTTGTCAATCTATTAATTGTAAAATAAATTGACAGGGACCTGCTATCTGTGGGGGCCATGCACTTGATAAATTGGGCGTCCATGTTATAGCAACAGAACATTTACTGGCACGTGAAGCCAGCCGCCTTTCCAGTCACTATAGTGCAGCATATACATTTATTTTGCCAAGTACTTTAACACGGAATACCTCGATTTGTCACCTTTTTCGTGTTCGCGTTGCTTCATATGCCGTTACGCCTGCCGTCACTCTTCTAGGCAGAGTAGTTCGAAGCGGTTTGTGGCATATGTTTGCGTCTGTTTTGACGTTGCCTCTGCCTGTCTCGATCTCGCATTCGGTAATTTGTGCAGGGGCTGCGCACATTCATCGACACCCCATTCAATGCGCGATCCTTTATATTTTCTGATTTCACAGTGTCAGTGGCAGAAGTATATGTTGTAGGCAGGTAGGCCGACAAGAACAAAGAGACGGAGAGCCAGCTTACAATCGACTCATCATACACGTCCGAGCAAACATAGCAGCATTGACCGAATTGGTGCTGATAAAGCAATGACCTCCAATGAATTCTACGTGGATGACTACCAGATTGTGTATGTGTTCTAGGTCATCGACTATTTCCCGCTCCGTATGATTGGGGTTGCAATACCGCACAACGAGATTGCGGCAAGCTCCTAGTCCGATTTTGTGTGCAGTGTGTCCTGCCAGAACGAATTGACGGTCATTCCATCTGACTTCGACCTAAGGAACAAGTAAGCTCGACTTGTTAAGCATGGAGGCCAATGAAATGAATGCTCGTCGACGAACCTTGGAACCATTGATGTGCAACCCATTATTATGTACGTGGTCATAGAAGGCTTGGGCATCTCGTGAATGCAGGAAAGATAGGGCGACAGTGTTGTCCCTTGTTCGCAAGAAAACATCGAGAAGCAAGCCCCCTCTAACAACCGACGTGATATCGGCAAGAGTGGTGCCTTGAGGTAGGTTGCAGAGCTGCACGGTTCTTGTAGCGACTCGCTCGAATTTTAGCCTCGGTGATTCATCAAAGATGGGACCTTTTGGCTGGTCTAGCATGTCAAATTCGGAATCATCGGAAGAATCTTCGCCTTTTCCCAACGCCTGTGCACGTTCCCATCCTCCTACCGAGAGTGAGGAATCTTTACACGATCGCAAAACATGCCCGATATCTGTAGGAACAAGACCATTCTCTAGGCTCCCTACTGATGTCGTAGGGGCGTAAGAAGCATGGTTAGATTCGTTCGGGTCTGAGTTGGCCGAGGTCTGCAAGCTGAGAAGCTTTGTTGTGTTAGTTCAGAATGTGGAATCTGATAGATTGGGTATGCGGAGGCAGATGATGGTGGGCAGAGTTTACTTTCAAGGCTTCCTGCGGAACACCCCCACTCAGTAGATTACTGCATAGCGTCTCTTGGTTACAGGCGACTTGTCAGCGTAAAATGAATGATGAAGAGAGAGGTACGAAAGTCCTTGAATAGACCACGAGCATTGTGGAGTGAATAGTCTCTTACGGTATTGGTGGGCAATCGCGACAAGATTTTCGTATTCGTCTTGAGAAATCTTGACGATTGGAGGAAGACAATCGGGATCTGAGAGTGTTTGAGACATTTTATTGCCTACCAGAACCTGATTAATAAATTCCGTCTCTGGTCTGGAGGAGAATTGGCAGAGTTCGACTCACTGTTTTGCGTGCCGCAGGGATGGCTTTTTGACATAAAACGGACAGCTAGTTGTACAAATCATCTAGCACAGAAAAGGGAGTTCAAACCGCCCAAGTCAGAGCTGGAGAACGAAATGGATGGAAGGAAGGATGGGTCTTGGACAATAAATTGGTAGATTCACTGTGAGTCAGAAAGGGCAGCAGCAGACAGCAGCAGACAGCAGTTGGCACTCACGTGCATATGCAGCAGGACAGATTGATGATGAATGATGGCCGGCTCAGCATTTGGACACTCCAGAAGTCACAGGTCAAGCATCCAGTTGTGCCATTCTACCAGGCAGACTTGCAAGCCTACCTTCCAAAGGTAGGTTACCTGAGTAGGTGGGTGAGATATATGTTGAATGCGCAACCATACATGTGGCTGTTATATTGGTTGCCATTTGTCCTTTGAACTAGAGAAGCCATCGACGGGAGGCAATGGGAGGCAGAACTTGTTAGATAATGCGGCAGACTGTCTGGATTATTGAAGGCGGGTTTCCGATGCAAAATCACACGAGTAAAATAGGAGTCGAAGGCGATCCCGGTTGCGAGAATGACACGATTTTCAAGCGATTTGCCCATGATTGCGTTGGAAAGGCAGGAATGTCTGGGAACAGACCAAGAGAATTGCGAGAGAGACGCGCGTGTAAAATGAGCCAACCTCGTGATGCTAACAAAGTGCAGTCGTAATGGATGGCAACTGGTTTGCTCCGAGTTTCTCCGCATTCATAGACCAACGACCAAAAGCTGATTATTGGGAGGGTAAATATTGACACATGTTGTCTAGAAAAGCAGTTTCCTTTAATTATTCGTAACCGGCCATGTTGTCTTCACTGTTTGGAGACCTTTTGGAAAGGAGACGACGCGTTGAAAAACTTTATACAGCATGCAAGTCACATCAAACTGAATTTATTGTGCATGTCGAATTCACTGGGGTAACAGGGGTAACAGTCCACACATTTAAACAGGACCTCACAGGAATGCAGGTCCGGATGATTACCAGTGAGTGGTTTTTGCCTTCGCACACCAAGCATATATGTATGTATGTATGTATGTATGTACGTACGTATGTATGCCACTTGTGCATGGATGAAGACCATAAATAGCACGCGAATGGCGGGCAGTGCAAAGCTTGCCCGCGGCATCAAGTGCTTGCATGGCAATAATACTCGAATTATGATCAAGGGTTAAAATCTCCCTTGCGGCGCAGCCCGTTCCTCATCCCTGCATTCATACGTCCGTACGGATTATTACTACGTAGCTAGGTCAGGAGGCTAGGGTATGGACGAAGCGAGATCACGTGCTTCGTTCGTTGCCCCTTGGGCTGGCTGGGTTGGCTGGGTTGGCTGTTTGTTGTTTTTACCTGCAGGCATGTGATGTGCATCAGTGAGACTGACCCCACTGTGAATAATGACAACCTTTGACACTTTCAAGGCAAGAAAACAAAACACACTGACAGATCGGGCTGAACCTGTCGGACAAAGGAAGAAGGGTGCTTTGGGTGAAGGGAGTGATAATGCCCGTGTCAGGAAAAAAACAAAGATGGAAAAGAAAGGTTGGAAGTTGGACAGGTTGCAACACAGCGCTTTGATTGAACTGCGTCTCCCCGGTGCGACCACGCCTGTTTAGGCCAAGTCTGGTTGGCATGCTCGTACCCATGGTGCCATGGTGGCACAGCCAACAAGCCAGCCGGCCAGCCAGTCAGCCAGCCAGCCAGTCAGCCGGCCGGCCAGTTTCGTCACTACATAGACTGCCAGGGGCTCCGGGTCAACACGGTCAACAACGAGGCCTGGTTGGTCCCAAACCCTGGGCGATCGGGGTTTCCTTGATAATAGCTGAACCACGCTCCTTGCTTTCCCCGTGCTCACTCGTTTTACATGTACACAACCCTCTCCTGCTCAACCAACCAAAGAAAGAAAGGAAGAGAGAAAGAAATAAAGAAAAGAAGAACACAGCCGGCGCCCTCATTATTTTCCCCGTCTCTCGCTATGCAGTAGCTGTTTCATTACTTTCGACTATTTCCCCGACACTCGCTTGATCCGCCCCGTTTGTTTGGTCCGCATCTGCAAACTCTCTTTGCCATCGCCAACGGTCAGCCACCTACGACCGATCGTGGGCCGACCGTTTCCACGCCCAACTGTATTCAGAAGCGGCGCGGCATTCGTTGTCCAAAAACAAACCGAACCACCATACCTCGTTATACCTCGCTCAGATAATTCAAACCAACTCGTTTCTGACATCGTCCTTGAACGAGTCAGCCTCGTGCTTGCGGCTTCTGGCTTTTCGGGCAGAGAAGACGGAAGCAGCCATCATGCGTGCCTCACAGACTCTGGTGCAACTGGCCATGTGCCTTTCCACCTTCGGTTCCGTTGCTTCAGCATCAGGATGGCCTCGATGGCTTCCCGAGCCGGATGCTCTTGTCGTACGAGCTGATAGCACAGAGTCCGCGAAACCTACAGGTATGCCCGTGTTTTCAGATCTTGCGCTCTCAGTCGTCTTGATGATACTAATCGGAATATGTAGCGACACCGGAATCATCTACCCCATCTGCCACAGGAACCGGAGACTCTTCGGCCAAAAGCACGGGCAAAGCAGGCGCCAAAACTACCGACCTGAACACTGCCAAAGCTACCACATCGGGGGAGAAGGGTGCCGCGACGATGACTGCGAATCATACTGAGTTCCCCCCAGACAACCCCCCCGCCGGCATTAGTATGCAGACTCCCAATACCTTCCTACAGCCCTCGGGTCTGTACAAAATCAGCGACTATGTCACCTGGTCCTGGAATTACACTTCGCTACTCGGCACTCCGACAGCCATTGATGTTATTGTCAGCTGTTCCAAGGCAAGCGAGACTTACACACTCACCGCCAACATGTCATTTGCTACCGAGGTCAACTATGTCTGGGATACCAAACAGCAGGCCAACGATCCTAAGAACCCTTTGGGCAATGCTATGTACACTCTCATTGTCAAGGATTCCCAGGCTCAGATCACGCAGGCTCCAGAAGCTGGCTATCTTGGTGCTTATACTGGCTATACCTTTGGCATGTACACTGGCCTGCCATACACACGCTACCCGGATTGGACCTGTCCAGGATCCTGTAGTGCTGCCGGGTCCATCTTCAACAACCAAGCTGTCGGAATGGCGGTGATGATGAGCGTAATGACCGTGCTGAGCTTTACCTGGTTTGCCTCTGGCTTGGGATTGCATTGAAAGAAGCTCTGACTATCGAATGCTTTCAAAATACTCCTCCCACTGGCTATTTCAACGCTGTCCATCTCCTTGTTCAACTTATCCTTTGTCGGCTGCAGACGAAATATCATATGACTGCAATTGTCCCAGCACATTCACGTCGTCGTGCGTTGTTCGGAAGAGGTCGGGTCTATTGTGGTGTCAAATATCTGACACATTGTTCATTACCACTTGTCATTTTTTGCATCTTTTTTTTTCCTGCACAAATTTTGGGCTACACGGCATGATTGGGGTTTAATTACAGGGCGAACTATCTGAGATCATTTAAAAGAACTTTCTGGTGGTGTATCTATGGCCTGGGGCGTTGAATTTATTAGTATAATACTATTTGATGAAACTCTATGTCTTGACGCTTTAAGTTGATATTTTGTTCACTGATCAGATATCCCGTGATCCTACACCATGCGTAACGTGAAGCCAGCTCCACGCTCTTCCTTGTCCCGGCCCTGAAAAATGCCACTCAAGTCCACATGCCCAAGATGAACGGCCTGCCCTCGCGCGGGGGCATTGGGTTCGTGACGGCGCCTTCGTTCCTGACCAGCCTTGCTGGGGAACGTGGGAAATAAGCTCTCTGGTTTCGGCTTCGGATCCTGACTGAAGTAATCGTGCTGGAGCGTCTCCTTTGCTGACGGGCGGCGCTGGGGATCAAGAGAAAGAAGGTCGTTGAGCAAGTTTGCTCCTGCCGTGGTCAAGCTCGGGAAGCGTGCGCGTATCACCGAGCCCGTGGTGAGTGCGTTTTTGGGAAGCTTGAGACTCCGAGCGTTGGGGAGTTTACGAAACCCAGGCCACGCCTCTTCTGTAGGAACGCCGCAGAGCTCAAAAATCTTGGACATCTGATCCACCTCATTACCGCCCTGCAGCAAGGGCTCACGGGTGATGAGCTCACCAAAGATGCAGCCGACGCTCCACATGTCGACGGCCGCATCGTACGTTTTCGCGCCGAGCAAGAGCTCTGGCGCGCGGTACCACAGGGTGACGACGAGCTGCGTGAGTTTGGGACGGGGGTCACCCACGTATCTCGCCATGCCAAAGTCGGCAATCTTGAGCTGGCCGCGGTTGTTGAGGAGGATGTTGGACGTCTTCAGGTCCCGGTGCAGAATCCAGTTCTCGTGGAGGTAGGAGACCCCGGATGTTAGCTGGAGAAGGAGACGCTTGACTTCGGAGGAGAGGAAGGGCTCGGGCATATCCTCGAGGACACCCTTGAGATCGTGCTCGACGAATTCGAGGACTAGAAATATCGAGCTGTGGTTGGTGGGGAATAGACACATTCATGTTAGCTGGTGTCAAAACATGACAGGTGAGGAAATTCGCTGAAAAGAAGAAGAAGAAAGCAGAATGTAGACGCACTTTTTTTTTTCTCCAGAGGGCCTTGGCGATGTGAGTGAGGGAGAGGTTGGAAAGCGAGGCACACTTACTTGTCCGGTTTTGCGACATGGTCACCAACGACCACCTCCTCCAAGGCAACAATGTTGCGATGTTTGCAGTCCTGCAGGATTTGGATCTCGCGCAGACCCGTCACGGGCAGGCCATTCCGATCCGAAGGCTCTAGTTTCAATCTCTTGAGGGCCACAACTTTGCCCGTGGAGCGTTCTGTGCCGCGAGCCACCCAGCCATATGTTCCCTCCTCAATGTCGTTCAGCTTGTCGTAGTTTTCGACACTGCGGCTCTTGGCCCAGGATGCTGCGTGTTCGAACCGCAGCAGTCTCGTCGCGGCTTTGGAGTCGCTCGTGCTGCCGTCCCTCTGCGGAGACCCCGTCCCAGCTTCGTGAGCGACCCTCCGGCGCTTCGAGGGTCTACCGTCGTCATGGTCACCATGGTCGTCTACGCCGCCCTGAGGCGATGATGCCGCGATGGCTGCTTGCCTTTCCGTCTCGGCCCTGCGCGCCTTCTCGGCCTTCTCGGCCTTCTTGCGGCGCTTCTCTTCTTTTTCTTGTATTAATCTGGCCTCCAGCTCGGCATCTTCCTCGGTATCGGCCCATCGCGACTTGCCTGTGCTGGCCATTCTGGCCGAGCCCGTCGGATGGGGATGGTGTTGTTGTTGTCGGTTGCTCAATTGATGGTTTTTCGTGGTGACTCTGATGACGTGGGGTTTGTTGGGTGCTTGCTGCTTGCGCTTGCGCAGTTGCGCAGTCGGCCATTATCTATCTTATCTTATCATTGCCGGCTCGCCCCAAAAGAGCCCGCGGCACGGCACAAGGCACACGGGCATCGACGGCACACGGGCAACTCATCGTCACGCAAC
>JFGX01000520.1:0-16438 GCA_000729855.1 Epichloe aotearoae | reverse complement strand
TTTTACTTTTAGTAGGTACTATAAATAACCCTATTATTATATAATTAGTATAGTCTTATTACCTTAAATTAATATATTAGTAAGGTTATTAATCTTAATATTTATCCTATTTATATTAGTAATAAAGAAGAGAAAAGAGGTAGTAATGCTAATAATATAAAAATCTAGCTTACTAAGCTCTATAAGCACACTAATAATACTATATATTATTACTTCCCTAGCACTAAATTTAATAACTTACTAGGGATAAGGTTTAATCTTTAAGGAAGGTATTAGCTTTATTAAAGCCTTAACTTATATAATACCTATACTTAATTTACCTATAGTACTTATATTAGGTATAATTTCTTTAAAAATCTCTTTAAAATAGTATTTTTTAGAGATATATAATATAAGCCCTTTATTAGAGTCTTAAGGTTTATATAGTTCTTACTTAAGGAAAGCATATTAAAATACCTAATTATTAAGGGTAGTAAGGATATTTATATTAATAAGGGTATTATTAACTTCTAGGCCTAAGTAAAAGAATTATATAATACTTAGTTATACCCCTAATGCTAGGTTATTATTATTATTATTATTATTATTATCTTAGGCCTATATATAGGCCTTAAGGTTACTCTCCTATTCTTAATTATTTACCTTATTTATATTATTACTAGTATTCCCTTTATAGGAGGTAAGAAATACCTAAAACCTTTTATCTAAGGGGGGTATATAATAGGTTTTACTAGCCTACTACCTCTCTTTCTCCTTCTAATACTCTATATTAGTATAGTTAAATAACTAGTAGCTATTTTTATAAAGCACTATTTAGGGCTTTACTATATAGTTTTATAATAGCTTCCTTTACTATAGCTTTATTAGCTATATTAGTAATCTATAAATATAGCCTTAGATAGATCTTTCTTTTAATACTAGTAATACTAAGTACTTTTCTAGCTTAACTCTTTAATAGTAATTAACTTATAAAGGTCTCTTATAAGGTTCTTAAAGCCTAGGGAGTATATATACTTTATTACCTAATATTTAAGTATACTAGCTACTATATTTAGTATTTACTTATAAAGCTTTATATTTACTATATTAGAGAGATATAACCCTTTATAGATTTTCTTAAGGGTAGTTAATATATCTTTAAGCACTTAAGCTTACTTTTATTAGGGTTCTTAGTAATAATATTAATAAGGGTTATATTACTTTATTTATATTAATAGAATTACTAGTTACTTTTTATCTTAAAGTATTAATAAATATTAGTAATTATCTTTTTATATAAGAAGTTTTTACTTAAAAGGTAGTTAAGGAAGTATTACTTAGTATTTTCTATTAGTATAATAAGAAATACCTTTTAAAAGTAAAATTAAAGGAGGTTAATTTAATTATATTTATTTTAAAAAAGGGTTATCTTTAGTATAAGAAAGTTATATAGCTTTTTACTATATTAGTTACTATTCTTATATATCTTTATAAGCTTAGAGATTTTCTTTATAATTTACTTATTAAAAAGAGTATATATTATTAGTAAAGTAAGTTCTTAAGGATAAGGGTATTATTTAGATTAGAAATCTTAATATTAAGGGAAATACTATATTTACTTTTATAAATAGTAAAGGGTTAATTAAGAGTATATATAATAATATTCTATTATTATAAATTAAGAAGGTTAATTTTATTAAGTATATTAAGTCTAAACCTATAGCTTAGGGGGTTTAAAAGATTATAACCTCTTTTTTAGCTATATTATTCTTATTTTTTCTTAAAAAACTTAGTCTAATAAGTTTATAATTAGAATTCCTATTCCCCTAGGAATATATACTTTATTCTCTTATAGGATATTATATAGCTCTTATATAATATTCTTATTAGCTTTTTTAAAGGTATTTTTAATCTAATCTTTAAAGTTTTCTTTAAAGTTCTCCTAGAGGTTATTATTTACCTAGCCTTAGTGCTTTATAGTTATAATAAACCTTATAATCTAGTTATTAAGTTTATACTATATAGTAGTATTTAAATCTAGTTATACTAGCTTTTTCTATTCCCTTATAAGGGTAAAATAGTATAATTAAAGCTACTTAGGTAACTCTCCCTTTAGAGGTCTTATAAGGGATATCTCTTAGGGTATCTTAGGTATCTTACCTTTAGGGGAATATTATTATTAAGCTAGTATTATTAATAGACTACTTTCTAATCCTATTCTTTTAGTAAGAATAGTTTAGTCTTTACTTTATAATAAAGATACTAGGCTTTACTAGCCCTAAAGGGTTAAGGCTTAATAATACCTTAGTATATTTTAACTAGGGAAAATAAAATAGTAATTAAAATAAAGTAAAGAGTAATACTCTTTATTATTAACTCTATTAATATAATAAAGCTAGGTAGCCTAATAAAAAGAGCTAAATAGGAGTATAATTAATAAGGTAATTTAAAGGGAGTAAGTATATAAGGGGCTACTCCTTTTATCCTTTATACTACCCTTAGATAAAAAATCTAAAGGGAAGTATAATAATAATATAGTTTCCTTTTACTATACTTAAATAAATAGAAAAGAAGGAAAAATAGGAAAAATAGGAAAAGGAATATAGAATAAACGTAATAAATATAATAAGTATAATAAATAGGAAAAATAGGGTAAAAGAAGTAATAGGATAAATAGGAAAAATAGGGTAAAAAGTAATAGAATAAATAGGATAAACGGAATTATAAAATAAATAATAAAAATAAGAAAGAAAGGAAAAATAGAAAAGAAAGGAAAAATAAGTTATAAAGATAATGTAAACCTAGAAATAAAGATAGTAATAGTGGAAAATACTATAGGAAAAAGAGGTTATAAACCTATTAGCTAGCTTTAGCTAAGGTTATATTAATATTAGGTTTAAGATAAATACCTTATAGTAATAGACTTAGTTATTTAATTAGTTTTCTTATAATAAATAATAGAACTAAATCTTTAACTATAATATTTTATAAGCCTAATAGTTAAGTAAAGAATTAATCCCTTAAAAGCCTAAAAAGTCTAAAGATTTAGTCTTTTCCTTTAGTATACTTTAAGTTATACTTTCTTACTTAAATAGTCTAATAACTTAAGGGGTAAGAAGCTATAAGTATAGAAATATCTTTTCTTTATAGTTCTAACTTATTTATAGTTTTTTAACTACTAATTAGTATTAGTTTTACTAAGGAATAATATACTAGTATAAAGAGGTTTAATTTAATATTAAAGGTAATAATAATTAATAATAACTAAGGAGCTAAGAAAGGGAAGAAAAAGAGAAATCTAGCTAGGTTAGAAGGTAAGTAAAAAGTAAGAAAAGTAAGGTAATAGTAGTATTATAGTGTAAGGGCACTGTAATAGTATAAGGTTATAGCTAATCGCGTTATGTGTATTTATCTAAGGGCCTTACATTTGCCCTAACCTTTAGCCATAATTAAACCGAACAAGACCTGAAGGTCTAAAGAATTTAACACTTTTTTACTAGAGAAAATACTAGTAAAATTACCTTTTTTACTAGAGAAAATATTAGTAAAATTCCCTTTTTTAGTAAAGACTTTTTTAATCTAGGGCTTTAATAGTGCTAGTATATTCTATAGCACTACTAGTCTTAATACCTTCTATAGTATTATTATACTCTTTACTTTTACTAAGTACTCTAAATTAACTAAAGGTCCTAGATAAGCTTACTTTACCTATTATTATACTTATAGCAATAGGGTAAATATAAAGGTATAATAAGTTATCTTAATACCCCTAATTTAGGAAGCGTTATTAATATATAAGGAAGGGAAGGGAATATAAGTATAAATTATATAAGGTATATTTTCTAATATAAAGGATTATAAGGCTAGGTAATTAGCTTTAAATATATAATAAAATATATAATAAAGAAGGATAAGGGGATAGCTTAGCTACTAGTATTGAATCCTTCTTTATTATTTTAGATTCTATATAGATCTAGATACTAGAGAAGAGCTAGATCTATACCCTTTTATTAGTATAACTTATCTTTAAATTATAGCCCTCCTGTTACGTGCTGGCTTTGCACGATGTAGGGTCAAATCCGTCAGAGGGGCTAACGGATTTAACGGGTTATAAGTTATACTAATTTCACTAGTAAAAGCTACTATTAAGTATAATATGTGTTATTAGAAGTAAGTTAATTCTTCTAACTAGAGTGCCAAATCCGGCCCTATAAACGTCACTTGTGACTAAGCTCATTCTGCCACGTAACACCTCCTATTTTATAAGGTAATTATTATTAGGTAAGGTATCTCTTTTAGTTAACCTTACTAATCTATAGTTTTTAAAGACTATTGATTTTCTAATTTTGTTAGGGTCATTGGTTATGGCTAATATATCTAATTTATAAGTAATAAAAAAATTACTAGCAATACCTAGCTAGTTTAACGATTAACAAACTAATAATTATCACTTTAGTAATAGGTAAAACCTGTTATACAAAGGAACAAGCTTCAATTAGCTTATAGTATTATAGTTAATACTATCTTAAAATAGGCTAGCCTATTAGGGTAGAGAATAGCTTAGGTAATTAGAGGTAATATTATTACAGAGAACACAGTAGCTAGATAACTAAGCAATACAACTATCATTATCCCTATCATTTTGGGCACTGCTTCAGGGTTCGCGGCCATCATGGACGCCGAAACAAAATCACTATGGCCTGGTTCAGCTGAATATCCGTCATTTTGAGCTGGAGCTGATCCACTGGCGCGCAGGAGCCGTGGGTCCAGGGAGCTTCGTAAGCTCTAGCACTCGGAATCATCCGTTTACCAGGCCAAGAGGGTCACGCCAGTAGACGAGAACAAATTTGCAAGGTAGAGTTCTGAGAAAACACGTCGAGACTAATCATGGCCATGGCACAAGCCGTGGGAATTTGCATGCTTCGCTGCGCAGTGATGTCGTCATCATCGGAGCACGTGTCAAGTCCATCTCCTTCCTGCTCATCCAAACCATAAGGAGAGAGCTACCCTGGCGGTCTGGCGGGGTAAAACAATCAGTCAATGATCCCCTTGGCTTCCAATCATGCCACGATGGAATATGCTGCTGTGTTGTCCCCCCACCCATGCGCGAGACTAATATTGCGCAACGCAGGGAATGGGATGCGCATGAGAACTTGTGGCAGTGCATGGTTGGTACGGATCACATGTCGGCAAAACGCGCGACCTTGACAGGATGGCCAGCCGAGTATTAGGTAACAGCTGAAGTAGCACGATGCATCCATCCGTTCTGTTGAGCATACTCCGTAAATACCTTTACTTTTATTCTCCAAACGCAGTGCCACCCTCATTCGTGTTACACGGCATAACAGACACGCTTAGTAGCCGGGGTCATGTCAACTTAAAATGAAGCTTTGTGTGGTCACACTAACTGGTCATCACGCATTGAAAGGGGCAAGCTTTATTCAAGGGTCTAGAGTGCGAAAGAAGTGCGTCGAGATATTGAAGAGAGGCATCCAACGGATCTCGGACACCAACCATTCCCCCGATTCCCCTATCGTAGGCGGTGCCGTACCGAATGAGCAATCCGGCTACTCTTGCCAGCCGAATAGATTTCATCTGAGACACAGACAGCCCCCCGACCAACCCAATAAAGGTTCTCCAGAATTCATCCCATAGAAACTCGGCGTTGTCGAAATATTCCCACCCATCAGGGCCCATGCTGCCTAGAGCATTGTCCAGCGCGTAAAGCGCGAAGCCAAACGGCTGGAAACTAGCCTCAGCCCAGTCAACAATTCCGGTAATCTTGCCGCTGGTGTGGTCGACCAAAATGTTCATCTCGTTCAGATCGCCGTGGGTGAGAACCACTGGATGTTCCCCGGAACGGAGCATTGGAAGAATGTCTTGTACCTTGGCGACATGCGGTTTGAAGCGAGAGGGGAGGTTGTCAGAGAGATGGCGGAACATGATGGCACATTCGTCAACGGTGGTGCGCGTTTGGACCTGGTCTGTTGGCCTTCCGTGCAGCCAAGATTGTGCAAAAAATCTGTTTTCCGTCGTATTAGCCGGCGCGAAACGAAGAAGTAGATCGCAATCTACAAACCTCGCCAGACTTTTCATGGTAACGAGCTGGAGTGAAAGATTGTCTGCCAAAGAGCTGCGCAAGTAGATGTAGTTAGTTCCTGGCAGGTTGCTCATTACGTATATCGCGAGCGCTGACTTCGCTTCGGGATCTGACGGTAATCCACCGATGAGCCCATGTGAAGTACAGGTAGCCACGATCTCGGGATGAGCCGCCCTGGCCAACGCCAGCTTCTCCTCATCTAGCGAGTTGCTCTGCTCTCGAAACTGGACGACTCTATCAGGTCTTGCCTTCACGGTATAGCTCCCCATGCCCTGGAGGGGAACAGGATAAACTGCTTCCCCAAACTCACGTCTAGCAAATTCGTCGCATAGCTCCCTAGTCGCGATTGTTCCTGAGCTCGAAAAAAATGCGGCAATGGATCTGTCGAGATCATACCTGGCGCGGGACATGGTAGCAGAGCGATTCAAAGCCCGACGCTTCTGTGGATGGGAGTCGGGGGAATGGCCTTTAAACTCTGTGATGGATCAAGAGTATTGCTGCCTAACGAAGTTGTTGCGGTCAGATAGACATCAGTTTCGGTATTGCGAAATTTCTTGTTCATTGATGATACCTCCGAAAGGACGCATGAGTGTTTGAAAGTGAGACCGAAAATCACTGGCATTCTCGCCGTCTCCGCCTTATCCGGCGGGCGGATGCGGATTGATCACCATTTCACAAGGGAGGGGGCAACTTAACAGTACCTGCTACCCTACACTGACGCCGAGTTCAAAAATGTCATCATGAATCATCTAAGTCATCTCACACACAATATTACAACCGACTAGACGTGGCATCACCATTCAGCGCGCCACTCATCACCAGCGACTGCGGCGCACCACCAAACAAGACCAACTCCCTACCTCCTTTAGTTCCCCACCATGCGACGCCAATTGTCGACCTCTCGACATCCATCTCCCCATTCACGAGGACGTCCCAGAACCTCTTCTTCACCGATGCATTCAACCGCGGGTCTTCGATCTCACTCATCGCCCGCGCTGTGATGCCAAGCCATTCCTCCACCAATGGCAGAGGCAAGAACGGCAGAGAATCGATGAGCGTCATGACTAGAGCGCTTTGCTCGGACAGTGGCTCTTGTTGCGTCTCTTCCAGGGCTCCAGCGACGGAGTCGAGATTTCGGGGAAGGGATTGGGTACTGGCGGTTGATAAATTGGTGCGCAACATCTCCAACAGTGTTTCCGACAAGTGTGGATCCATGGCTGCAATGGGAAAGGGAGGTGACACAATTTCCATGACGGTTTTGAAAGCGACTCGGAATTGCCGTGGTGATATGTGTAGGGGAAAGGATTCGAAGAGCTTGACGATGTAGAATGGCGTCATCTTGATGGTGAGTGCACTATGTTGAGGACATGACAGAACTGACAGGATCGCGCTGTGAGCGGATTCAAAAATGTCCGTCATGGAGGGGGGCATGGGCCCTTCTTGAGATAGGTAGGCAATGGCGGGTTTGACAATCAACGTCTCACACGCGTCAGTAGACAATGAAAGGGGAAGATGTTCTGCAACGTTGAGATAGTACAGATCCAGTGTTTTGAGGAGGTGTGTCGAGGGGATGAGTAGTGCGTCTGTTGGACGTATCTCCCTCAAGAACGTCTCTGTGGCGAGCGCATCGCGACTGAGAACATCGAGAGACGTCATGTACGCGAATGTGTAGACTTGAAAGGCCCCATTGCCGTTCCTGTTGGAGATGAAGAACATGTTGCGCAGGATCTGCAACGACTTTGAGGCAATGCCGCAAGCCATGCCGTGCATGAGCATGTGCGGGTCCAGCAGACTTCGAGCAACGATGGCTTGCAAGACGGCCGTGGTGCTGAACAGGAGCTTCTTGAAGACTTGCCACAAGAGTGGCCAGGTGGTCTGCGCAGTCTCTGGACTCAAATCAGAGCCTTCAGATGCGGAGTCAATCTCACTGAAGCGGTTCTTCTGCCAAGTGTCGAGCACTCGGCTCGTGAAGACCAGGAGCGCATCCTGCGCCTGCAATACGACCGTAGTGTCTTTGGCATGCTGCACAGCAAACGCCGCCAGCCTCGACAGAGGCCCCATGTTGGCCACCAGAGGTTGCTTCTCCATCTCTCGTAGAAGATTGCAAGAGGTGGACTGCGCTGACCATGAGAACACATGGCCGGATTGTAGCGTTGTGTCACGGTCGACCGATCTAAGAAACTGTGCGTCGCAAAAGCCTTCTTCCCCGGTGATGGTCCAGACGGCAATGGGGAGCAGCGCGTCGCAATTTAGTTGAGCTTTATGGTGTCCTGAGAGAAGCGGGAAAACGAAGTTGAGGGCCGTGACAATGGATGCAGCAGCCGTTGGCCCGTCGTCGATGTTGCCTTCGAGTGCAAGATTGGCAGCCATAACCACAGCTTGCTCCAGCGTGTTGCGCAGGGCTCTGGATAACGCATGCCTATCATTCCCCTCCATTCCCATCAAGACACCCGCCAAGACAAGTAGATGCTGCCACCGTCTTGATCTGTCGTCGGCTCCTTTTACCACAGCGCGAGTCCACTCTTCGCATCCGAGACCACTACCGTCAACGGGTCCTTTGCGCTTGGCGGCTTCGACTTCATTGTCGCGAATCCGTACGGCGGCAGTACTATAGATGCTGATGATTCGGAGGGCCGTCCGGGGCCCATCTTGGCGGTGCCAGATGGCCGGTGCAGTGAGGAGCTGCGAGGTGAGGACTCCGAGGTTCAGCGGATTCGAGAGATGGGTGAGCAGATGGACCGTGGTGCCAATTATCTGATCAGTCTTCGCGGCATCGTGGACATCTTGGTAATACTGGAGAACAGTATTGAGAAGTCTATCGGCAGGCATGAAGGTGCATGGGGGCTACGCCCTGACGACTGCAGATGTCGGTTGTGTTGTTGTTGCAGCTATTGCCGAGGCTGCAGAATCAAAGCTTCTGTTTTCAGCTCCCTCAAAGTACCCCCGTATATACCCGTACTCCTTCTAGTGGGGCACTCGGTGCACTCCGACAAGCCACGCAGAGCTGCCGCGTCGTTGGATCTTCCCAGCAAAACAAGTCAACGATTCATCAGCTTCAACAGCCTCTCAAGATTTGGGCCCAAGCTCCAGGGTTCCAGGCTAAAAGCCATGTTGGAATCACGGACAACGCAAATTCATCTCCCTCGCTGGCCTGTCCTCCCTGGCGTCGACCACAATGGCTCACCCTGGTGACCCGCCACCAAACTACGAGACGCCATCCTTTCCCTCGCTCAATATCGGAACCCTCCAAGATCGAACACCGAACCGAACCTATACGCTGTACCACATCTCGGATGTATGGCAGTTCACGGTCCTATGGACATTGATCACCTATGCAGCTTTTCACTTTGGCGCGGTGCTTGTAGCCTTGTTCAACCATGGCTTGAAGAAGTCGTCGTGGCGGTTTCTATGGGCAGTTCCAATCACATACCTTTTCATTGCAAGCATCGAGGCAATCATTGCAGGAAGCATTGTTGGTATCATGTGAGTGTTTTTGGGTCTAGAAGCATGGGACTGTCGTGGCTGACGGCAACATAGACTTGGAGCCGTGTACAAAGCCGGATACTACGAGATGAACACTTGGATACCCTGCACCTGGGGGTTTATCAACGTCCTGATCCTGATCATCTCCTCGTTTTCGGTGCAAGGCGGCGGCCTCTGAACAACGATGAAGAGCGACGCAATTAATCAAAACAGCAATGCGGGCCGCGATTTCTGGATCACGTGGCTAATGCCATGCCTTGCGTCTCGCGATATGATGCAAAAGACTGATCCTAGCCGGTGGTCGATAAATTGACTTCCGCCGCGTTGAGGTCTCAAGATTACACATGGAAAATTATGCCAGGATTCAGCCAATCAAACCCACAATCTGATCTGAGCTGGACATCTGAAGATTAAGCGAGTTGGTGTTGGAGGATCGTAAGAGTCAAGCAATGGATAGGAAGATACAATCACATACGCCGAAAGCCCGTTCTGCCGCATACTTTTACACGATGGACTGTGCCACTCACTGCTCGTTGTCAAATATGACTTGGATCCTCGAAAACATAGAGAAAGACCAAAAAAAAAGGAATACATACAACACCGGGGGTTCGCTGGTCGTCTCCGACCCAACTACTACTCCGGCGCTCGCTAGATTCTCATGGGAGATCGGACGGGTTCCTGATGTTTGCTAGCGACTGTGGTCGTATGTGATGGTCGCATGTGGCAAATTGAAGTATGAAGGACAGTTTGTCACATGGCCAACATGAGGTCTTAATCTTGTCTTCATCTCGCCTTGCCCATCTGGATTCTGGATTCCACTATGCAGGCTATTATGCACTGAAGCCAAGCCTTTGACAGGCTGCAGAGACTCTCTTCTCGGTTGTCTCAATATCATCCCTCATTGCGGCTGATGGCCACGCCACTGAGCAGACCAGACCAGCACATTACTACTGTACATAATTCCAGACGGCTATTTCGCCGCTGTACTCCGTAGAGTTGGCATTTCCCACCCCATCGTTCAGTTCGTTCAGTTCCGTGCCGCCCCACCAGCCACGCCTCAAATGCCAACCAATCAATCTACGGATTAGTTAGACTTCAGCCACTCTCCGCTCCGTGCTCCGTTGAAAGCCCAACAAACAATCGCAACAGTAACTCCAGGTAAACTCGCCAATGGCCACATGACAATTTTCAACTCAGGGACAGACAAGACAAACCCTCATCATGAGCCCAACCCCAACCCCAAGCTTCTTTCCGATCAACCAAGCTCCCCTACTTCCAGCTACACATGTTTGCTGAAAGCACCAAAGCTGTCCGTCCAACCACAACCATGGCAGCATCAGATCTCGCCGCCAACACCGAGCATCATGCTCAAACAACGTCGTCATCTCAACACCACCCATCATCACCCCTCGACTTCGACCACAGACACACCATCCCTCCCCGCCAACACGTCTCCAAGGGTGCCGCGCAGACCTTCAAGCCCATCTACCCGAACCAGCCCATGTCCCTCTCGGGCATATCCCTCCGCGCCTTCGTCCTCGGAACCGTCTTCTCGTCAGCCCTCTCGGCCACCCTCCTCGCCCTACTCCTGACGTCCTCGCCCCTCTGGCGCATCCCCTTCTTCATCTCGGCCCTCTCGCTCTTCCACTTCCTCGAGTTCTGGACCACCGCCGCGCGCAACACCCCCGAGGCGACCGTCTCCGCGTTCCTCCTCTCAGCCAACTGGCCCGCGTACCCAATCGCCCACACAATGGCCTGCCTGGAATGCCTCGTCACAAACACCCTGTTCGCCAACCGCCGCTGGGCACCGCCCCACACGGCCGCGCTGCCCCTCGCCCTCGGACTGCTCATGGTGGCGGCAGGACAGGTCGTGCGGTCCATGGCCATGATGCACGCGGGCACGAGCTTCAACCACACCGTGCAGACGAGGAAAGCCGACTCGCACACCCTGGTCACGACGGGCGTGTACGGCCTGTGCAGACACCCTGGCTACTTTGGCTTCTTCTACTGGGGCCTGGGCACGCAGATGGTTCTGGGCAACGCCTTCTGCTTCGTCGGGTACGCGTACGTGCTGTGGAGGTTCTTCAGCGGTCGCGTCAGGGTGGAAGAGGGGAAGCTCGTCGAGTTCTTCGGCGCCGAGTACCTGAGGTACAGGGCGAGAGTCGGTACGATGATGCCGTTTGTGGGCTGATGGGGTGTTCCACGCTCACAGAGCTTGGATGGTCATTTTGTGAGTCGCGAGACAGATAGTAGCTTCATCATATTCGTGGGGGGGGGGTTAAAAGAAAAATCAACAAGGACAACTTCTGCGTTGTATATATCCATGAGTATGCTCTCCGAGGTTCTTTGATTCATCACAGTAAGATTGGTTTGTCTGACTGAGACTTTGCGCACAGGTGTTGGCGGAACGGGACTTGGCAGCAAGGTCATGGCAAAGTCCACTTGATGGTAATGATGAATCTCACATCATAATACATAATGCGCATCATAATCTTCGGCACAACGTTCAACGTACACGTCAAGGGAAGCTGGCAACATCCTCATGGCATGTTTGATGATAAATAAGCTCTGCTTCTGCGACTCTGCTTCTGCGACTGCCTAGTTACGAAACAGGAGACAGCCATGCAAAAGTATGCAAAAGCAGCAAATGCAAGCGCGTAAAGCAATGCAGTGCAGGGAGTGCCTCGTGCACAAATAATCGATGCACTCGTACAGATCGGCAGACAACAGCATCGAGCCGTGTCAGTAACGACATGCCATTCCAGTGTGCATTCGGACTCGTAAGTGGGCAGTCAGCTGTTTGCATGCTTGTGCATCTATCTTACTCACACGATGTCGCAGATGAAGCATCTCATATATGGTGTTGGGCTGCGACATAATGGTAATGGTGTATTTGTACTACGCAGTTATCTTTATTACGCGAGGCCACGAGAGAACAATAACCAAATCCACGTCATAACGGTCGTGTCTTATGAAACCCAGTAACACCTCATGACACGGTCTGTGCCGGACTCACCTCTGCGAAATAGGTTGCCGACTGACGCTGCCATACTTGGCCTGCCATGCATAAAAGTACATCAAGGCGGCGAACGGCTGTCCAAAGATGGTAAATGACACCCAGAAGATGACGTTGCCCATTACGCGGCCTGTATGTCCCCATTTCCTCTTTTCCATAGGAGCGGTGATGGCTATTAGGGGCAGCTGCAGAAACATGCCTAGAAAGGCGACACCTGCACAGAAAAAGTTAGTTTAGGAAACCCTCTATGGCGATAGGGATTTTGCCAAGATGCAGGCTGTTTCGGGGGTTCAAAGATATTGTATAAAAGCGCTTTTCTTACCAATGATGTTGTGGGTGGGCACTCCGACAAGAACCTCGTGCAACACGGCGGAAACAAAGAAGACGGTGCAGCTGGCAGCCCAGGGACTCCATCCCCTACCAATCATGGGCACGTACACATGGCGTTTGAAGTAGGTGTAGACAGGCTTGTTCCATGTTCTCCAGTAGGCGCCGAGACTTTCGCTATTCCACCAATCGTCGTAGAAGGACCGATCGCCAAACCGAAGAACCTCGGCCAGCGCGTTGAGGAAGGACTGGAACAGGGCGAAGAAGCCGGCTAGCCAGATGACGAGGGAGATCGTGGACAGCTTGAGAAGGCGCTCGAGAATCATGATAAAATCGAGGGACGTAATCTTGTCCAAGGAGTTCTGCAACACCGGGGCGGCATACTGGAAGCTCGCAAACCAGATGAACGCGCTAAGGCAGCACACTTCACCCAGTCTCTTAATAACAAACACCCATCGGATCTCGTCGGTGCGCGGATACACGGGCTGGTAGACCAGCGTGGGCGCCCACCAGAAATATATGAGGTTCCCAAAAGTAATGTTGTTGGGGTATGGACACTTGGAGTAGAGTTCGGGGACCTGCTCGCGCTTGTCCGGGTGAAGATAAGCATGGCGGAGATCACGGTTGGTGAAGGCGTAGGAAGCCGTCTTGAGTGATACGATGACAGCGTGCATTTCGGTGAGGGTGCCGACAAGAGGGTGGTGCACGTGAAAGTAGACAACATAAGTCGTAAGAAGGAAGGATAGCGCCATGTTGATGACATGTGCCCAGGCGGCCAAGACCCATGTTGTGTGAAACTGCTTCTTGTCGTCTTCAGATTGCTTGGATGCTGACCAGGACTTGACCTGCTGTCGAGACCCGCGCGCTTGTCTGGCGGCGGCCAATTCAATTCCGTAGGCAACTAGTAAGTGGCAGGGGATCAGGAAGTAGAGTATTCCACCGATGAGGATATCTTCATTTGTGTACGAGTGACACCGGAGGCATATCAGCACGCCGTACTGGAGGAGGACTTGCGTGTTAGAGGCCAAGTATAGGCGAATGAGGGAGAGGCAGCTTGGCGAAGTGTCGCGTACCTTTTTAAGATTTTCAATCATCAATCGAACGTTGCCGACGACTGATTGGCGTGTCTGTTAGCTTTCAGCAAAAAGAAGAAAAGAAGCTGGAGGTTGAAGGATAACCAAGATGAAATAAAACGAACCACCATGACGTGATGGCAGCAAGGAGAAATGCAGATGACTTGGCTTACCCAGAACGATGACCATGAGATTGCGAAAGCCGATGAAGCTTGGTGCAGTGTCAGAATCATGGCTCAAACAGGACGGCCGACTCTTGGAATGGACGGCAGCAACATGGCGATACTTTTGCTGTGACGATGTGTGGATCTTCTCGGCCGTGGTTGCGTCTTTGGGCTCGATCTCGACCAGGTCTGCAGCTTTGCCATTGCGTCGCTTGCTGGGCTTGCCATTGGAGGCGTCGACACTCGTGGCTGTGGTGGCCGCCTTGCTCATGATGCAGCAGCCGCCTGGCTTGGCAGTCAATCGTCGGGGAGATGGAGACGGCCGAGAGCAATGATTCTGGAGGAGATGGGAGAAGACGAAGACGAAGTTGTCGAGCGCCGCGCGCAGGAAAGAAGGAGAGGAAAGACGGCATGCATGTGGACTGCGACAATCCGACGCGATGACGACGGCGGGCGATGGCTGCGGGCCGGTTACTGTTCAGTGCTCAAGCTCGAAACTCGAAACTCGAAAATGGTGGGGTCAAATGTCTGACGGCAAATGTCTGACGGCTTCGCGCCTGCCAGTCCGCCAGCCAGCCGTGCCAGCCTGCCCAGTGCCTGCCTTGCCTTGCCTGCCTTGTGCCTTCCTTGCCTGCCTGGCCTGCCAAACTGCTTAGCCCCTGTCTGGTCCGTTACTCCGTACGGATTAGCGCTTCTCGGCGGCGACGCCACTTCGATTGCGGCGTGGCCCAAGGACCAGCATGGCCACCAGAGTGGTGCCGTGTCAAGGAATCGTGGGAAAGGTTGATCCATTTAGCTAGTCTACGCCCTAGGTGGCGTTATGTATAGCGCCATTACGCACGTGACCTATGATAGGTGCCGCTGATAAAAAGATAATGCCCTTATTATCTAATATAAAACTATTAAGCAAATATCTTATTATCCTATGCCCCTATTATCTATTATTAAGTAATTATATTATTATCTATTATTATGCCCCTATTATTAACTATTAAGCTAATATCTTATTATCCTAAGTAAGTATCTTTATCCTATGTTTTATTTAATTATTTACTTTACCTTAAAATATAGCTTCTATTAGGTCTTTTTCTTAGTATCTAAGATATCCTATAGCTTTACTAGGGGATAATAATTCCTAGTTATATACTATATAATTAATACTAAGTTTTTATTAATAGTTTTAAGTCTCTATAACTAAAATATTATATATCTTAGCTATATATTAATTATATTTATATTAATATCTATAATACTATTATATCCTAATTAAGCTACTATTACTATATTACCTTTTACTACCTCTACTACTATTATTATATTATCCTTTACTACCTCTACTAAATTCTTAATATCTAGATTATCTTCCTAAGTTAGCTTTTCTTTATCTAATTATTATCTTTTTACTAGTAGTCCTAGGTTTAGTAATAGGAACCTTTCCTTTTACTATAAGACTATTACTAGCTACTACTTAGTTAGTAACTAGTTTAGTCTAGGTAAGTTATTAGTTATTAGAGCTATTAATAGCTATTTCCTAAATAGTAATTAATTTAGCTTTAGTAGGTTAGCTATTAGAGTAAATATTATTACTAGTTAACTTATAGGTAGTAATTACTTTATCTCTAGTAGTTTATTAATTAAAGTAAATACTATTAATAGTTAATCCCTAGATAGTAATTATTTTAGTTCTAGTAGTTTACTAACTAGAGTAAATACTATAATATTTATTATTTTTACTAATAGGATTACTACTAGTTAATATAGAATAGACTTTCTTAGCTTATTCTTTTTTAGTATAACCCTTTTCTTAATTTCTTCCTATTAGATTCTAATATAAGCCTCTCTAGGTAATTAATCTAATATATTAGTATAGCTAATAGAATTAATAGTATATACCTAGTTCCTCTTATAGGCTAGTTTTCCCTAGATTAACCTAGTAAGCACTAGTATTATAAGTATTCTCCCTAGTATAATATAAGAATTACCTAGTTTCTTTATTAACCTATAGTTTAATAGTTAAGATATAGATTTTATAAATCCTAAAAACTCTTTAAGAAATATCTTATTATATAATTATATCTTTACTTTAAGTATTATAAATTTCTAGTATTTAGTGCTAAAGTTATATACTACTAAGTATATATTAGTATTAGTAAATACTTCTTATACCTTAGTAATCTATTCTAAAGCCTCTATACCCTCTATTATATTCTCTAGTAATTATGCTTTAATTATATATATATCTCTATCTATTTAATTAAATAATTATACCTATTTTAAGTGTGTATTATAATAATAC
>JFGX01000519.1:0-16573 GCA_000729855.1 Epichloe aotearoae | reverse complement strand
GACTTCTTTACTATAATTATTATCCTATTTTCTTTAAGGATTTTAAGCATAATACTAAGGTATTCTAAATACTCCTTAATACTATCTAAAAATATAATTATATTATTAATATAGACTTAAATAAAATACTTATACTTCTAGAAAAGTTAGTTTATAAACCTTTAGGTAAAAGTAAGGGAGTTTTTAAAACCTATTAATGCTATATTTAATACCTTAAGACCTTAATTTAAAATAACTACTATATAGGCTTAATAGTCCTTCCTAACTAGTAACTAGTGGAAGAATCCTATTCTATTAAAGAGAGAGAAAACCTTCTTACTATAGGTATTATCTATAATATTACTTTAGTCTAGTAGAGGGTATATATTTAGCATTACTATATTATTAAGTGATCTTATATTAATTATAACTCTTCCTTTCCTTTCCTAGCTAGTTTCTTACCACACTATAAACACTAGGCACACTATAGCTGCTAGCTTATCTAAATATAATATCTTCCCTTTTATATAGAGTTTATTATATACTTTATTAAGTTTATTTATATCCTACCCCCCTAATCTATAAGGCCTAATTAGCCTTATTTAATATTACTATCCTTTAATAAGATTAATCCTTATTTTCTAGTCCTTAGGCATAGGAATAATACCTTTATTATAATAAATATTATATTTATTAGTTAGCTAGATAAATTTATTTATAGCCTTATAATTAATATTAGTAACTTATACTCTAAATTTATTAGTTATATATAGAATATCTTCTAGGTATAAGATCCTATATAATAGTATTTCTATATTAACCCTCTTTAGACTAAAACTATCTCCTTCCTTATTAGATTTATTATTAGCCTTATTTTTACCTTCTACTTTCTTTATAATATCCTTACTAAAATAAGTATAATATATAAAAGGATTATTAACTAGATAGTTAGTATTAACCTTACTAGTTACTATTAGCTATATAACCTTCTAATGTTTACTAATAGTAATAGTTTTATTAGTTAAGTTATAGGTAACTATTTATCCCTAGCTAGATCTGCTAATTAGTATATTAGGAAAATACTTTAAATATAACTCTATATAATACACGCTTATTTCCTAATTTTCCTACGCTATTTTCTAAGTAACTAGTACATATAACTATACTTTTAGTAGAATTATTACTATATAGGTAGTAATTACCCGCTAATATAGAACCTTATTTATTAGTTAGAATATTTCTACTTATACTACTATACTATAGACTAACCTAAAAACCACCTTAGGGTATATAAAATTAATTTTTACTCTATATTTATAAAGAAAATTTATTCTAAGTAATAGTTTAGGGCCTAGATTTAGTATTATATCTACTATAACTATAAAGTGTCTAGTAATTTCTATTCTATACGCTACTCCTAGGATATAAAAATTAAATATAGTGGTTTTAGTTATAAAAAAGGATAACTAGACTCTAGATATAGGCTTTAGTTCTTATATTCCCTATTTTATATTTAACCTATTCTACTATAACTACCCTTTATCTACTAGAATTAATAATATTCCTATATTAAGGTAAATCTAATAACTCTTACCTTTATTATTAAATTTAAGAGGGATTTTTAAATATATATTTGCCCTTTTATTATTATACTTAACCTCTTAAGGTCTTACTATAGCCTTAATTACTTATCCTAGGGTAAGCTATTTTAACCTAGGTATATCTATCTTAGTAATAGCCTTATTTATTTCTTTTTTAATATTATTAATAAAATAGGTTTTAATAAAGTTAGTCTCTTATACTCTATTCTCTAGAACCTCCCTTTCTTTAGTTATATAATAACTATATTTCTAAAGATAAGTTTTATATTATTATATATTAGAATTATTATTATACACTATAATATATATATACTCCTTTTCTTTATTAGATAGCTTTTCCTAACACTAGAATTACTATAGCTACTAATATTAACCTCTTATCTCTAGTAATCCTAAGTCCTATAGATATTACCTATCCTACTAGTTCTAAATATTCTCTTATTAGCTTTAGTTAAAACCTGGTTATTCTCCTTAATTCTCTTAGGGCTTATTCTACTAGGGCCTCTAGTTTTATCCTTTAGTATATTAGTAAAACTAATATAGCCTTAGTTAGAAAAAACCTAAAGGTCTTTAAGTACTCTAATTATCCTATTAGTAATATTAGTTCTTTAATAGGAACTATATATTTAATAGCTTATTCTAATTAGCTTATGCTTTATTCTTATTATCCTCTAAATTACTACTAGATATTTTAGTATTAAAGTAGACCTTAAGCTTTCCTTTACCCTTTTTGCCTTTAGGGTAGCTTTTACTATATAAATAGTTATATAGGTTATATCTTTTATTATCTACTATAGTAATATAGGCTAATCTTATATTATCTTTAGTTAGAACTAGGTATATCTAATATAATCCTAGATAAAGCTTAAGATATAGGTATACTAGGAGCTAATAATTAGTTATTTTGCTATTTACTCTTATATACTAGAAAATCTTTAATATAAATTTACAGAAAAAGACCTTATTTAAGATATCCTCCTTTATATATTCTACTTTATTAAGCTATGCTATTATATCCTACACTTAAATACTAAATTCCTTTTATATAGCGGTAAATACTATTAATATATTATTAAATATAGTAGTTTATTTACCTATATTAAGATATTATCTATACTATACTATTATATCTCCTTAGAATAGTATCTAAATCTTTTTCTAAATAATATCTTACTAGCTAGGATTAGTATAATATAGGTAATCTTTAACTACCTAGATCTATAATTTAATATTATAGAAAATAGTTTACTTCCTATTATATATAATAAGGTTATTACTAGCTTCTTCTAGTTTATTATAAGGCTTAAAGTATCTAATATCTATAATTTTCTATATTAAATCTATATTTTATTCTACTATCTCCACTTACTAACTATACTAATCCTAATCTAGCGCTAGATCTATCCTTCCTTAGTAGCTAGGGTTAGTATACTATCCTTAGTCTAGGTAATATAGTGCTTAATACTATACCTAGTAAGGATTTAGCTACTACTATATAAATCCTTACTAGTACTATAGCGGTATAGGTTATACTACTTATCCTAGGTAGGTATCTAAGTAGCTCTTATATTATCCCTAGTTACTTAGTGGATATATTATCCCCTATATAGTATTTTATACTATTAGTATTAAACCTACTAAGGTACTAATACCTTATAAGTTTCTAAGTTTAGTTACTAATCTAGATACTAGCTAGTCTATTCTAGTTATTACTTTATTTATTATAGCTTACTATATAGCCTATTACTATTCTAATACTCCCTATAATAACCTTATAGTGTTATGTTTAGTAGGCCTAGTTTAAAATTCCTTTAATTCTAGTATATTTCCTAAGGATTCTAGTTATAGGTTTTCTAAATTTAACTCTATTAATTAGTTAGGGGGTTTAGTATATTAAGTAGTGGTGTTATTTTTAGGGTAGTTTATAATCCCCTTTTCTTTATTATTTTTATCCTTCTTTATATCTTTCTTAGTCTTAGTAGTTATAGTACTATTTATAAGACTAGTAATACCCTCTGCTTACTACTCTAAGGCCTTATTACCCTCTAATCTAGTAGATTTATTAAGAAATCCTTTAGATTTAGCTTTACTAATATAGATTTTAACTTAATTCTAAGCAAGATATATAGCTTATAAATCTACTAGGTTCTAGTAAATAGGTAGTTCTTAATCTCTTAGCTATTCCCTCTTCTTAAGAATTCTATTATTAAATTTATATCTTATAAGGTTATTTAAGTCTTCTTATTTACTAGTTCTAATAAGTTTCTATTTTTAATATCTAAAATCTAGGTTTATGCTATTAAATATCCGAAATTAATAAATAAGGTATAGTTTATTTTTAGTAACTAGAAAAGTAAATTTACGTTATAAATAGTTAGTTTTAGATATAGGGTTTCTATATCTAGGTTACTAGAGGTATGTAATAAAAGAATCTCTAATTACTACTACTTATTATGTGCTAGCTCTGTATAATATAGGGTTAAATCCGTTAGAGGGGCTAATAGATTTAACTAGTTATAAGTTATACTAATTTTACTTATAAAAGCTACTATTAGGTATAATATATAATGTTAGAAGTTAGTTGATTCTTCTAACTAGAGTGCCGAATCCGGCCCTATAAACGTCCCTCGTGACTGAGCTCATTCTGCCACGTAACAATACCTAAGATACCCTAAGAGGTATTTCTTATAAAACCTTTAAAGGGAGAGTTACTTAAGTAGCTTTAATTATACTATTTTACCCTTATAAGGGAATAGGAAAAGCTAGTATAACTAAATCTAAATATTACTATATAGTATAAACTTAATAACTAAATTATAAGGTTTATTATAACTATATAGTACTAAGGCTAGGAAAATAAGAATCTTTAAGAAAACTTTAAAGAAGACTTTAAAGGTTAGTCTAAAAATATCTTTAGGAAAGCTAATAAAGATATTATATAAGAGCTATATAATATTCTATAAGAGCTATATAATATTCTATAAGAGAATTTAGTATATATTCCTAGGGGAATAGAAATCCTAATTATAAACTTATTAGAATAAGTTATTTAAGAGAAAATAAAAATAATATAACTAAAAAAGAGATTATAATCTTCTAAACCCCTTAAGCTATAAGCTTAGACCTAACCTCCTTAATTTATAATAATAGAATATTATTATATATACCCTTAATTAACCCTTTACCCTTTATAAAAGTAAATATAGTATTTACCTTAAGATTAAGACCCCTAACCTAAATAATACCCCTATCCCTAAGAACTTACTTTACTAATAATATATACTCTTTTTAATAAGTAAATTATAAAGAAAATCTTTAAGCTTATAAAGATATATAAGAATAGTAACTAATATAGTAAAAAGCTATATAACTTTCTTATACTAAAGATTACTCTTTTCTAAAGTAAATATAATTAAATTAACTTATCTTAATCTTACTTTTAAAAGGTATTCCTTATTATACTAATAGAAAATACTAAGTAATACTTTCTTAATTACCTTTTAAGTAAGAACTTCTTATATAAAGAGATAATTACTAATATTTATTAATACTTTAAGATAAAAAGTAACTAGTAATTCTATTAATATAAATAAAGTAATATAACCCTTATTAATATTATTACTAAGAACCTTAATAAAAGTAAGCTTAAGTACTTTAAGATTACATTAACTACCCTTAAGAAAATCTATAAAGGGTTATACCCCTTTAATATAGTAAATATAAAGCTTTATAAGTAAATACTAAATTGTTAATATAGCTAATAAAGCTATAGTAAAGAAAGCTATTATAAAATTATATAGTAAAGCCCTAAATAGTGCTTTATTTATACTAAGAATAGCTACTAGTTATTTAACTATACTAATATAAAGTATTAAAAGAAAAAAGAGAGGTAGTAAGCTAGTAAAAGCTATTATATACCCCCTTTAGATAAGAAGTTTTAGGTATTCCTTACCGCCTATAAAGGAAATACTATTAATAAGGTAAATAATGCTAATAGTAAAGGATAGGAAGGTAATATTAAGGCTTATATATAGGTATAAGATAATAATAATAATAATACTAATAATAACCTAGTATTAGGAATATAACTAAGTATTATATAATTCTTTTGCTTAGGGCCTAAGGTTAATAATACCCTTAGTAATATAAATATTCTTACTACCCTTAATAATTAGGTATTTTAATATACTTTTCTTAAGTAAAAACTATATAAACCTTAAGATTTTAATAAAAAGCCTATATTATATATCTCTAAAGAACGTTATTTTTAAGAGGTCTTTAAAGGAATTATACTTAATATAAGTACTATAGGTAAATTAAGTATAAGTATTATATAGGTTAAAGCTTTAATAAAGCTAATGCCCTTACTAAAGATTAAACCTTACCCTTAGTAAATTATTAAATTTAGTGCTAAGGAGGTAATAATATATAGTATTATTAGTATACTTATAGAACTTAGTAAGCTAGATTTTTATATTATTAGTATTACTATACCTTTCTTTATCTTTATTACTAATATAAATAGAATAAATATTAAGATTAATAACCTTACTAATATATTAATCTAAGGTAATAAAACTATACTAATTATATAATAATAAGGCTATTTATAGTAGCTATTAGAAGTAAAAGAAATAGTTACTTTTTACTTATTAAAAAGGGATATTTACTAATTATACTAAAGATTTAGTTATTCCTTAGTTTAATAGCTTATAAAGATTTTCTAATAAGCTAGTTATAATATTAAATACTAAGTAATTAAGAAGCTAACTAAGATTTATTACTATTACTAAATAAATAAAAAGGCCCTTAATTAATTTAAGTTTATAATTAAGGATAATTATAAATTTAACTCTAAAATTATTATTAATATTATATAAATTAACTTTTAACTAGTCCTTTATATTATTAATTTAGTAATCTTTTTCTAAGTAACTTAATTTCTTAACCCTAATAAGTAAAAGGCTTATAATATCTAGGATACTATTAGGAAATACTAGATTAATATATATCTTAGCTCTTTAGAGTAAATCATTTATAATACTAGTAAGAACTTTACTTTTATTAAATTTAAGTACTATACTTATTTAATATAAATTAAAACTAATAAGGTACTTATTAAAGCCTATAATAGTATTAAAAAGGTTAAGAGATATTATAAACCCTTATACTAGGCTTATAATATTATTATAGATTTAATTAGTATTAAACTTATACTTAAATAATAGCTTTAAATAGCTATTAAAGCTATTAATAACTTAGTAAGTATAAATAGCCTAGTACTAACCTTACTAGTTTTTAAAGCTTACTTATAAATAATAAATAAGTTATTACTAAGTATTTTTATTATTTAGTAAGCTAAAGTAATTTAAAAGGCTACTAATAAAGTATACTATTACTTAGTAAAGAGATAGGTTTATAATACCCTTAGTACTTAGAATAGCCTAGATAGATTACTAATATATTAGCTATTATTATAGGCTAATATATATATATATATAAAGAGAAAGAAAGGTAATATAGCCTATTATTAAGGACTAGCCCCTAGGTAACTGCGGTAGGGCGTCGGTATAATATTAAGAAGCTTAAGAAAGGAAGAAGAAAAGGGTAGGAAGCTATCCCTAGCGGTGCCCCTTATACCCCCTAGCTACCTTATATTAGCCCCCTTTTTATACCCTAGCTACCCCTATCTACCTCCCCCTTATATATAGTATAGCTTATACTTAGGTAAAGCCTAAGCCCTTTATATATACCCTTACTTACCTATTAACTATAGGTCTCCCCCTTATTCCTCCTAATAGGTTTCCTACCTATTTTTTACCTAGCCTCTCTTTATTATTATAATAATATTAGCCCTACCCCCTACCTATTATTTAGTAGTGCGTGTAATATATCCTAGCTAATCCCCCTTATTTTTATAAGTCTATAATATATATTTTACCTAGCCTCTCTTTATTATTATAATAATATTAGCCCTACCCTTACCTATTATTTAGTAGTGTATATAATATATCTACCCTACTAGCCTCTATTTATTATAATAATAACTACCCTACCCTTACCTATCTATAACTTACCTAATATAGGTATAAATCCCCTATATAAATATCTTACTTATTTCCCTTATATAGCTTTACCTTCCCTTATATAATATATTCTCTAAATATTATAGTCCTATTATACCTTCTTAATTTATTATATTAATCCTATCCTACTACTAATTATTTACTTATTAAATATACCTTATAATCTACTTATTCTATTTACTCCCCTAACTAGGCCTATAATACCTCTAGCCTATTCTATTAGTAAGTTCTTTATAAAAGGGGACTTTAATAATAAGTAGTATACTACTCCTATATTAGTTTAGTGCCTATATAGGCTATATATAAAATAATCCCTTACTACTAGTATTTTAAACTATTACCCCCCTAAAAGTAAGGAGTCCTATCCTTCTTATTAGTAGAATTATATTACTTATATCTAGTTAACTAGGCTCCTTTTTACTAATCCCTAACTTTAATATACCCTTAAGGACCTTAAAGCTAAAATTACTATAAGTACTTATATCCTTATCTCTAGTGTCCTAAAGACCTTAGATACTAAGAAGAAAATACTTATCTTATCTTAGAAGTTTTACTACCTTATAAGCTAGTAAACTACTTTACTAAACTAGGCTTAATTTAATTTAGCACTAGTTTATTTAGCCCTTAGGCTCTCTTTATTTATAAACTTACTTACTATAAATATAACTAGCCTTAATATTACTCTATATATTAATACTAGTCCCTTAGCTAGCTATAGTATAGAGAATTCTATATAGTAAGTTACTAGTATTTTATTCTAGTAAAATTAGTTAGTAGTTAGTAGCTTAACTACTATATATAAGGAATTTTATAAGTAATCTATAGCCTTTCTTTATATACTTTCTTCTTACTACTATAGTAATAACTAGTACTATCTTTAATATATTAAAGTAAGTAATAACTTACCTTCTTATTATTATTAATAATACTTCTAACTTACTTCTAAAGTAAGTCTTACTTATAAATATACCCCTTATTTCTCTAGAGCTAGCTAGCCCCTAGCTAGGACTAGTAGTCCCCCTCCTTATAGCCCTCTAAGTATATCTCTAGCTAGTGCCTCTCCTATATATACTTATTTTATACCTCTTAATTATACTATCTAGAACCTAGGTAGTACTTATAGTAAGTAGCTTTAACTACTATATATATTTACCTATATACCTCCTATATATAGGTTAGTATTAACTAGCCTCTAAGTAAAAAAAAAGCCTATTAACCTAAGTTTCTCTAGGGAACTAAGTAATATCTATAATATAGTAAATAATAGTAATACCTAAGTAATAGTAAGTAGTAATATATTTATACCTTAGGTACTAGTAGAAGTCTCTCTAGGTAAATAAGTTTTCTAAAATTAATTTAGTTTATTATTAACTTATATATTACCCTATTTTACCTTAAATTTATTAAGGGCTTTTATCTTATCTATACTCTCTAATAGTTCCTATATTAGTTATAAGTACCTTACTTACTTAACTAAGATATTCTATCTCCTACCCTATTCTAGTATATTCTAAGCTACTAAGATTTATTTTATTTAATATTCCTTAATAAGTTTATTATTATTCTTTACTAAAACCTATTCTAAACCTAGGTATAAGTCCTATAGTTTTTAGCTTAGAAGTAGATTCTTTACTACCCTTTTAATAAGGTTAATATAAAAAACTAGATAAATACCCTTTAGTATATTTAACTAAACTATAAGTAAAGATAGTACTTCTATAACTATATACTTAGTAGCTACTTAGTTAAGTTTCCTTAAAAAATAGTTTATCTTAATATTTTTAAGTAATAACTATACTTTATTCCTAACCTAGAAATATTTTACTAGGTATCTTAATACTAATATAGTATCCTATTACTATTACTATATATAAGCTATTATAGCCTAAGCTAAAAGAGTACTCTCTTAAAGGTAACTTAGGAATTAAATAGCTTTACCCTTTAGTATAGTTATAGATATAAAATAGTTAGGCTAGGACTAGATAAGCTCTAGGTTATAACTATAAAGTAATTTATTTAAGCTTACCCTAGTAACTAAAGAGGTTTTATTATTTATTATAAGTTAGTAAGTAATAAGGTATTTAGGCTAGTTATACTATAAGAAGGAGATTATTATATATAGAATTACTTATACTTCCTAGTTTACCTATTCTATACTACTATTAGTCTAGGGGTAATATAATATAGAAAGTAACTAGTTAATCCTTACTAAGGAGTATAATATTATCTAGAACTTCCCTAACTAGTCTAATCCTTAATCTATAATAATAAACTAAGGAAACCCTTTAAATCTCTACTAGACTATCTTAAATTATTTTATATACTCCTTAGCTTTAATAAAGATTATAGCCTCTAACTATATAAACTTTAAGAGTTTATTTATAATTACTATAAGGTATTATAGCCTCTTTAAAGATAATACTAGTAAGTTTATTATAAAGTTAATAGAGATTTATAACTAAAACTAGTTAGAAATTAGTAAGGGCTTTAGTAAGCCCTAGTACTATTAATAGCTCTTATAACTACTAATATAGTAGTAATTATAAATAAACCTAGTAATATCCTATAATATCCTATTCTAATAAAACTATTACTATAATATCTAGAATATAGTATTATAGCCTAGGTATCCTACTACTAGTAAGTTATAGTATTATTATATAAGGGTTATTATAAGGGGCTCCTAAGCTAGGACTTATATATACCCTTAAAATTAAAGCGCTTTATAGGCACTTATAGAGTAATTTACTACTTACTCTCTTATTATTACTCCTAGGGGAAACCTCTAGGTACCTTTCTAAATAGCCCTTAGTTAAATACTATATATAGGATTTAATATAATAGCCTAGTCCTAGAGAGCCTAGAGGTGCTTATTAGTAAAGAGAGCCTCCCTTACTAATAGTAAGAATATATATAACTAGTGTAGCTTTATATTAGACTTATCCTAGTATACTCCTAGTAATAATAATAGCTATATAATAGTAAGGGGTTATAAAACCTATCCTATTCTTAAAGTTACTTCTTATTAGTCTTATTCCCTTTAAGATAAAGTATCTAGTTATTAAGCTTATATACTAAGCCTATAGTATAAATAAAAATTAAATAGTATAAGTATATTTACCTATTAGGCTTACTATTCTAATATTAACCTTAGGGCTATAAAGTACTCTAGGTTCTTATAGTCTATATAAATAGTAAATAAATAGGAAATACCCTATAACTTTACTAACTATACCTTTAAGTATAAGATAATAGCTAATAGTTTTTTATTATAGATTATATAGTTTTTTTATAAAGCTATAAGGCTAGTAAAGTAGTAAGTAACTAGGTATATTATATTATTAGGTCCTTATTATAAAAGGCACTTACTAAGGGCTATGCCTAAGTAGTTAGCCTTTACTACTATAGGATAGTCTAGGTCCTATTATACTAGAACTAAATATATAATAAAAGTATCTTTTAACCTCTTAAAAGCATTATTCTTCTCTAATTTCTAATAAAAAGGGGTATTCTTTTTAGTAAGTTATATAAGTAATACTACTAACTCTAAAAAGTTCCTAATAAAATTATAGTAAAAGTTTATAAACCCTAAAAAGCTTTAGACCCCCTATAGTTTTATAGGTACTACCTATTCTCTTATAGCTACTACCTTTACTAGATTAGGATAGATTAAATAGCTTACTATAATAATATACCTTAGGTATTAGACCTCCTTTATAGTAAATATAGACTTATTAAGGTTAAGGTATAACCCTATAGCCCTTAAGCGCCCTAGTATAAGTTAAACCTTTACTATATAGTCCTTCCTTAACCCCCCTAAATAAACTAAGATATTATTAAGATATACTATTATAAAATCTCCTAATATATTCCCTAAGGATTTATTAATATAATATTAGAAGGTTACTATTATACTAGCTAGGCTAAATAGGTAAACTAGCTATTTAAATAACCTAAACCTTATATAAAAGGCTATAAGGTACTCCTTACCCTTAGCTATCTATAGTTTATAAAATACTATATAAATATTTACCTTTATAAACTAGTATACCTAGGAAAGGGAGTATAAGGTTTTCTTAATTAATAGGAGTAAGTAGTAGTCTTATACTATTATCTTATTAAGTATATAATAGTCTATATAAAAATACTATTCCCTATTTAATTTTTTAATAAGAAAAACTAAAGGTATAGCTAATAAGAAGCTAGTATAGATCTATCCTTTATTTATAAGGTCTATAATCTAGCACTAAACCTCTAAGAGCTAGTCCCTTAGTATATTATATAATAGCCCTTATAGGAGTGCTAGTTAGGACCTATCTAAGTTCTTATATAACTATATATAGTAATTAAGAGAACCCCTATAGGGAGGTAAGCTATTAGCCTTAGCCTTATTAAAAAGGTCTATAAAGTCTGCTAATTCCTCTAGTACTATAGCTATATCTAGACTATTTAGTGTTATTTTAGGCACTATAATCTATAGTATTATTATTATCTCCTTAATACTTATAGTAATAAACCTTATTATAGTATCTTTTATTTATTATACCTATTATACCTCTATAGTATATAAGGATCTAATAATCCCCTATACTAGGGGTTCTCCCTTATACTTAGCGGCCTCTAATATATAAAGGCCCTTTACTACCCTAATAACTAGCTACTATTCTACTATATAAATTACTACCTTATAGTATTCTAGCTATAGCATCCTAAATATTATATCTTAGGTAAGGCCTAGGATAATATATAAATACACTAATAACTCCTAGCTATTAATATTAATTCTAGTATATACTATATAGGTAATAGAGAAGGAGTCTTCCCTTTATTATATCCCCCTTCTCTCTATTTTTACTATAGTATAGACTTACCTATATTTTAGTAGTTATATAAGCTCTAGGCTAAGCTACCTTACTACTAATTTACTTATAGTACTATAGTAATTATAGCTATAATTAATCTAGATATTAATATAAAAATATATATTAAAGAGTACTAGGATTAAGAAAGGTAATTAGTCTATATATTATTCTATATCCCTATTTATATTTATATACTAGCTATACTTATCTAAATCTATAGCTACTAGCTAGCCCCTCTACCCTTATATAAGGCTTTACTTAGGGGCTACTTATTTTCTAAGGTATTAATTATAGCCCCCTTATCTATGCTATCTATATTTACTCTATATATATTAATTTAAACTCTTAGTTAGTAAGGCAGGAGGAAGGTATACTCCTAGATATAGTAATCCTTAGATCTATAATATAGGTAGTATCCTTCCTAGTAATACTTAGTTAACTTTACTTTAGTTACCTATTTAGCCTTTAGTTACTTTATATTCTTCTTAGGGCCCTTATTGTTACGTGCTAGAATACGCTTTATAGGGCTTGATATCGCTACAACCTGCAACTATGGTTGTAGCTGACCTTTTAGTCTAGTGGGTTAAGCACTAGATTATAGGCCTAAAAATTCCGTAACACTTATCCTTCTTATCTATCTTATTTTACTAGGTTATTATAGCATATACCCCTATTATTAGTGTATTACCCTTATAATTTACCTATTAAGGTATAGGCTAGGCTAGCTAGGGCCTACGCTAGTTCTAATATTTTTTCTCTAAAGCTAGAGACTTAATATTTACTACTATACTATAGTATTAGGTAACCGCTATATAGTACTTTATTTAGCTAACTCCTTTACTAATAGAGGTCTCCCTTATATATTTATTAAGTATATATTATAGCTTAGCTAGCTTAATATCCTTAGTCTAATAAGCCCCCCTTACTAAAGAGAGCTTCTATTTAAAGTAAATAAAAAATATAGTAAATACCTCTCCTACCCCTTATTCTATTTAATTAAGCTCTATTAGGGCTATCTCCTATCTATAGGGGTCTATATATAGGGTTTCTAAATAGCTAAGAAAGGCCTCTAGGTTATAGTTACTAAGGTAGCTTACTTTAAAGTATATAGCTATATAGGCCTAGACCTTAGGTAATAGGTTCTAGTAAATAAATATCTATTAATCCTTTTAGGTCCTAATAAAGTCCTTATTTACTTCTAGTTTATATTATATTAGGAACTTCTAGGTAGTAAATATAATCTTATTACTATTATATAAATTACCTATTAGGATTGGTTTTTATTAGATTTATAATATTAGGGGTAGTAAACCTAGGCCTAAGGGTAGTATAGTAAAGTCTAAGTTAGGGACTATTAGCTCTATAAGAGTATTTAATAGAAAAGCTAGTTAAGTTACTAGCTCTAGGTTTATATGTATATATTATTATAGGTTTTTAATTACTTTTACCTACTATTCTAGTATAAGTTAAAGTATTTTAAACTAGGTATTATAAGCCTCTAGTAGTAATATAGCCTTAAATAGGGGGGTTATAGTCCCTAGATTAGGCTAGTGTTCTAGTTAAAGCGTGTCTATTAGTTATATTATTATTTCCCTTTCCTATTATTTAGTAGCTTTCTTTTTTAGACTAAAGGAAGCTTCTTAATTATTAAGGACTAGCCCCTAGGTAACTATAGTAAGGCATTAGTATAATATTAAGAAGCTTAAGAAAGGAAGAAGAAAAGAATAGGAAGCTTTCCCTAGCGGTGCCCCTTATACCCCCTAGCTACCTTATGTTAGCCCCCTTTTCGTACCCTAGCTACCCCTATCTGCCTCCCCCTTACGTGCAGTACGGCTTATGCTTAGGCAAAGCCTAAGCCCTTTACAATATATAATAATAAAGCTAGTATACTAGTATAAAGATTTTTCCCTAAACCTATAGTAAACCTCTCTTATATCCTAGACCTCTCCTTCCTAGAGTTAGATAATATACTATTTCTAGCTAAGGAATAATTTAGATAAGAAAAGATTATAGATATCCTATTAAATATAGCTAGCTAGAAAGCCCTAGGAGATAATAAGATACCTATAGGCCTAATTAAAGCCTGCGATAACCTAGCTAAAAATACTATAGCCTAATTACTAAATATAGTCCTTAAAGTAAGATACTTCCTAGCTTAGTTCTAGACTATAAGAGTAATTATAATAAGAAAACTAGGTAAAATAACTAAAGAGATAAGAAAAGCTAATATATAAAGACCTATCTTACTACTAAATATAGTAAGGAAGATTATAGAAGTAGTAATTATAAAGTAACTTGTAGCTTTTACTAAGGTAAAAAGCCTTCTTCCTAAATTATAAATAGGTAATAGGATAAATAGATTAATAAAGATTATAATTAGAGTGCTTTTAGAATATATAAGAGAGGCCTAGGGGAGAGGTAATATTACCTTACTAGTATAAATAGATATATTAGTAGTATTTAATAAAGTAAGCTATCTATACCTAATTGCCCTCCTGTCACGACTTCGGTCGTAGGTGAAATAAATAGAGTGAAGGCTAAGATGCACGGTTACTACTAGATAGATACTACCTAGCTAGTGGTATGTAAAGGTCTTAAACTCTAACCTTCTATATATAATATAGGTAGTCTTTGCTAAATACCCCGCTAGTGCGTACATAGCTATCTAGTAGCTAGCTAGGCCCTTAGTTATATATAAGACCTAAGGTTTATCTAAGGCTTTATTATATAATTACCCTATCTCTAACCTCTATACTCCTAATATACTACCCCCTTAATATATAATTATCCTTAATTAAAAAAAACTAGCCACTTACCTAGTATAAAAATACTATATACTCTTATAGGTAATAACTAACTTAATAGGGGGTTAGGGTTTATTATAACTCTTTATAGGGTAATATATTACTAAATAAATAATAATCTTAATAATATTAGGTTATAAATATTTCCCTACCTTATCTATTAACCCTAAATAGTAATAACCTTACTACCCTAATATAGTAAAGTAAATGCCCTTAGATATTATATAACTAATTCTAAAAGGGTAAACTACCTATATTAATTTTTATAATTAGATTAAATAAATAAGGTATTACATGCTATTTAATTAAATAAAGTTATTTATAAATACTAGGGTAGTTATATTAATCTTACTATAAGTTTATAGCTAGTGTATATATCTAATAGTAGTAGCTATAACTATAAATATTATAATTCCTAGATTAGCTATATATAATATATAAATTACTTAAGGGGTCTAGGGTTAATATAAAAAGACCTATTTTTCCCCCCTTTTACACACTTCCTTTCTTCTATATTCTCCTTAGATATTATAAGTTACCCCTATATACTTAATAGTAGCTTTATAGCTATTATTATAAGGTAGTTACTAATATTCTATAGTATTATTTTATTATTCTTATTTACTATTATTTATCCTTACTATAATTATTAGTTTCCCTTCCTTTTTACTTATAGTTTCTCTAGTTTATTATTACTAACTTACTACTAGCTAACTATATTTACTAATTATACTATAATTTCTCCTATAGTTCCTCCTTTATCTAAGAAAACCTCTTAGAAATCTCTAGAAAAGTTACTTAAAAAATCTCCTTAAAAAAGGATAGCTTCTAAAATCTCTATATAAGTTTACTACTTACCCTTAAAATATACTTTATTAACTTATAGCTAGTATCTTTAGTAGTATAAAAATCCTATATATATACTATACTTAGTAAGTAACTATATAAAATATAGTCCTTAAAGATAGTACCTATAAACTACTATAATATATTAAAAAAGGAAAGCTTACTCTTACTAAATATAGTAAGTCTATAAGTATAACCTTATTACTAGTTTATTATTTATTATTACTAACTTATATAGTAAACTTAATAAAATATACTTATTATATATAAAATAATAAAGGCTATATTAGAGTATATTCTCCCTTTCTAAAGTGCTATTTTTACTTTACTAATATATTAACTAGTGCCCTATATAAATTATAAAGCTTTATAAAAAAGCTTTTTAACTATATTAA
>JFGX01000518.1:0-16609 GCA_000729855.1 Epichloe aotearoae | reverse complement strand
TTATACTATAACTCCTCCTATAGTTCCTTTTTTATCTAAGAAAACCTCTTAGAAATCTCTAGAAAAGTTACTTAAAAAATCTCCTTAAAAAAAGATAGCTTTTAAAATCTCTATATAAGTTTACTACTTACCCTTAAAATATACTTTACTAACTTATAGCTAGTACCTCTAATAGTATAAAAATCCTATATATATACTATACTTAGTAGGTAGCTATATAAAATATAGTCCCTAAAGATAGTACCTATAAACTACTATAATATATTAAAGAAGGAAAGCTTACTCTTACTAAATATAGTAACTTTATAAGTATAACCTTACTACTAGTTTACTATTTACTATTACTAACTTATATAGTAAACTTAATAAAATATACTTATTATATATAAAATAATAAAGGCTATATTAGAGTATATTCTCCCTTTCTAAGTACTATTTTTACTTTACTAATATATTACTAGTGCCTTATATAAATTATAAAGCTTTATAAAAAGCTTTTTAACTATATTAATACTACTCCTAATCTAGATAAAAGTCCTTATTACCTTAATATAATAAGTATAATACTAATTCTTATTCTCTTAATTACTACTAACTTATTACTAGCCTCTTATATAAGTAAAAAGAAAGTTATATAATACCTTACTTACTATAAAAAATACTAATAAGTGTAGTTATCTTTATTATACTTAATTAACCACTAAAGCTACTTATAAAGTAAATACTAATAAATATATTACTATAGTATTACTCTTTAATACCCTTAACTTAGAGGTATAAATTAATATCTTAAATAGTTTATACTTTATAGCTTAGAATATCCCTATAGTTAGTTTCCTAAAGCTCCTATAGTTAATACCTTACTAACTCTTTACTAGTTTACCCCTTATTTTACTATGCTTCTTACTTATATTAGACCTTTAGAGTTACCTAAAGACCTCTAAACTTATATCTACAAAGAGGGGGACTTCTCTAATAATAAGGCTTTTATTAAGCCCTTTACTATTTCTAAGGCCTTTATTAATACTTTAGCGCCTAAGAATATAACTAAAAATACTAGGGCTATAAGGGCTAATATAGTTATAAATTAATAAATACTAGGTAGCTATATAGTAAATTATTTAAGTAATATAACTTATTTTAATATTATACTATGTACCTTTTATAAAACATAATTCTATATTAATAACTTAGCTACTTAGTTATTACTTATAGTTAATAATAATATCTATTATAATAAAATCCCTTTTCTTTACCTATAAATTTTCTAAAGTATTATAGCCTTTCTATTTAACTAGATACTTATAATATCTCCTATTATAATAATATAAAATAATTCTCTTAACTTTAAACTCTTATTTATTATCTTTAATATTATCTTATAGTAAGGATATATTTTCTATATTAGTTAGGTCCCTAATAAAAGGTTTAAGGCTTATAATATTAAAAATATTATATAAATATATCCTAGGTAGTAGCTTTAATTAATATACTAATCTATAATTCCTAATTACCTTTTTAATTTTATATAGGCCTAGATACTTTATAGATAGCTTCCTACTAGGGTATTATAAGTTAATATTCTTTATTAATAGTAAAATATAATTACTAATATTAAACTTTATTAGGGTTCTCTTTTTATTATAGTACTTTATATACTAAACTTATAAGTTACTTAAAAGCTATTTAATTATAGTATATTTCTCTCTTAGTGCTAGGACTTTACTTTCTACTTAGTTATTTACTATAGGGATATCTATAACTACTTACTATAAACCTCTAGGGTTATAGCCTTATAACGCTTCTACTAGTATATAGCTATAAGTTATATAGTTACTTATATTATATATATACTATACTATTAATAAGTTATTAGCCTAATTAGTCTATTTAGTATAGGTAAAAGCTCTTAAATAATACTCTAAAACTTAATTTAAATGCTTTATTTACCTATTTATTTATAAGTAAAAAGCAGTGCTTAATAGCTACTTAGTTATAATAAGGTAATAGAAAGTTATCTAAAACCTACTAGTAAATATTAAACTATAGTCTATTATAATACCTTTTAGGGCACTATAGTCTCTAAAAATATATTCTAAGAATATAGTTACTAGGGCATTACTAGTTAGTTATATTAAAATAGGAATATAAATACTTTACTTTATAAATTAGTTAATAATAACTAGAATTATATTATAAGTCTAATTTAAGTCTTTTATAGGTAGTAATCTAGTAATAAAATCTATTAATAATTCTTAAAAAGGGTAATTAGGCACTAGTAGTATTACTAGCTTACTATAGGGTTTATAATACCTTAGCTTTAAAGTTTAATAGCTTATATAAGTATTAATATATACCTTTATATCTTTCTTTATAGTTAGCTAGTAATACTAGTTTATAATTCTATAAAGAGTCTTACTAACTCCTTAATAACTAGCTATAGGGTTATTATAGGTAAGTAATAATATCTCTTTTCTTATTCCTACTAGAATAAAAACTTAATTCTTAAATATTAATAGCTTAGTAAGCCTAATAAACTATATCTATAATACTTCTAAGTTACCTCTCTTAAGTAACTCCCTTTAACCTATAGTAAAGTTATTACCTTACTATACTTTATATAATATAATCTAAATTAGAGCTTCTAATCCTATATCCTTACGCTAAGTGCTAGAGTTAAACTTAGAAGAGGTTCTCTAAATAGCTTAAATTCTTACTATAATACTACTATAAGTAGCTTACTTATAGAGTATTTCTAGTTTTATAGTTAACCTATAGATAAGTAGTATTTTAAAAGGGCGCCTATACTACTTACTAGCTACTATCTAAGCTAGAGAACTACTTATAGAAACTACTAGACTAATAGGATGCCTATAGTTAAGTAATAACTTTAATTACTAGGTATTACTATTACTACTATAGCTCTCTTACTACTTACTATTTACTAACCTATTTAGTATATTACTTTTAGGACTTACTAAACTAATAGGTTCCTTAATAATATAGTTAAGTTATATTTTCTTAAAACCCTAGATATTAGTAGTACTATTATAGCGTCTTTATAACTAGCTATTTATTACACTAAGTAATGCTACACTAGAACCTATAGTATTACTATTACTACTAAGGTATTCCCGCTACTTAGTATTATTAAACTTAGATAAGAAATTAGGTAGCTATAAGGTTATAGCCTTTACTCTCTGCTTCTTACTAATATAATCTAATCTCCTTAATAGGGCATTAGTAGGGTTTAACTTCCCTAAATAATATTTAATCCTAAAGTTAAAAGGATAAAGTTTATCTAGTGCTATTACCTACCTACTAGTTAACTTAGGCTTTATAGTAAGGTACTTATAGTTTAAATAGTTTATAATAACTATAATCTAGTAAGTTAAATATATAAGGTAATATCTCTAAGTTTAAAAGGCCTCTTAGATTACTAATAGCTTAGTATCTAGTGTTAAGTAATATAGTTTAGTATTAGTTAACTTCCTTAATATATACACTACTAGGTACTAGTAACCTAGCACTAATATTATAAGTATAGCCTTAATTATATAACTAGATGTGTCTATCTCCACTCTTAGCGGAGCTAGTGGGTTAAAATACACTAGAATTAGTGCTTCCTTAAACCTTTTCTAAAGTTCTCTAAATACTACTAACTTATAGGGTTCTAGCTTAAAGAATACTAGCTATATCCCCTTAAGGTAATCTATTAATAAAATAACCACTTTACTATACTATCTAATAAAGCGCTAGTAAAACCTAGTAAATCTAAGAAATAACTAGATATTAAGTACACTATAAGGTATTAGCTACATTATAATTGCTTTAACGCGTAATAGTTCTATCTTAATCCCCTTCTTAGATATAATAAAACCTAAGAATTTAACCTTTAGAACTAAAAATTAACACTTCTTAAGGTTAATATAAAGGTCTATATCTTAAAGTATTTCTAGGACTATCTTAATATATAATATATACTCCCTAATATCACTGCTATATATTAGGATATTATTAAGGTAGATAATATAAACTATATCTATAAGGCCTTTAAGGGCATTATTAATATACTCTTAGAAGGTTACTAGTGTGTTTACTAACCTAAATAGCATTATAAGATACTTAAAGTAACTATAATAGCATTAGAAGGCTATTTTCTACTTATTACTAAAGCAAATATATAGCTAGTAATATATATCTTAAATGTTACGTGCTAGAATTGACAATTGGCCTGTCACATTAGGATGTGGCCTGCCGTGCCGAGGATGTGGCCTGCACGTGACCTAGAACCCCTATATTAGACGATAGCTCTGACCTCTAGCTAGTTGAATCAGACAAGACCGACACACTCTTTTATTACATTCCATATCGTAATAAGTGGTAGCAATTGCTCTTCGACCTTGTGTACCTAGCGCTTTTACTGCTTAATAAAAGCCACTAAACCGACGAATTTGTTAACCAATCCACTAAGCCCGTCAAATCTATCCCTTTCACTAGGCCTGATAGTCCCTAGGCATCGCGCCTATTGTTAGATTTGTTGACCTTTAATTCGTTAACCTTCAATCCGACCGGCCTGATAGCTCCCCTAGGCATCGCTCCTATTGTCAGATTCTTCGATCTTTAAAGACCTTCGATTTGAAGACCTTCAACCTTTAATCCGTTAATTTAAAGACCTTTAACCTTTAATCCATTAATTTAAAGACCTTTAACTTTTAATCCGTTGATTTAAAGACCTTTGACCTTCGAATTAATTAATTGTGCGAATTCAATCAACCCGAAGACCTTCAACCTTTGATTCTTCGACCTTTGAATTTAATTTAATTAATTCGTTAACCCTTGTGCCAAATTTAATCCGTTGATTCGAAGACCTTCGATCTTCGACCTTCAATTTAAAGACCTTTAAAGACCTTTAACCTCTTTAACCTTCGATCTATTAACCCAAAGACCTTCGACCTTTGATTCTTTGACCTTTAATCCTTTGATTTTTCAACCTTTAACCTTCAACCTGACCGTCAATCTGATAAATCTGTTAATTAATCTAATAAAGCCACTATAATACTTCCCTTACACTAGCTAGATCAGTGTGAGCAACAGCGATTATGTGAGAACAAGAGATAGCTAGGCAAGAGGTATGGGGGCATTCGTATATTGACTAAAGCTTACTAGGTCTAAGTGTGTTATACATATAAGTCGCTGGCTTATAGCCAGCGGCTTGCTAGTGTTACGTGGACCTAGCCCTAGGACGTAGTGCGCCTATTTAGGTGGTGCACTAGTGCGCCGGTGTTATAAGTAAGCCTTATAATTACCCCCCTACTTTTAGCTAGGCTCCTAAATAGCTTTTACTAGCTAGTATATAACTATTTACTAACTAGTAGCTATATTAAAATAATAATAAATAATAGGTAGCGCCTAAGTATAAATTTATCTCTAGTTCCTTATTATATTATATACTTTTTCCTTCTATAAATATAGTAAACTTTTCTTAAAATATTATTATACCTTTAGTTACTATAACTTTTCTATTATTAAATACTATACCTTTATTATAAATACTAAGACTATTTACTTAAAGGAGTGTAGTTATATACACTATCTATATACTAGGTATATAGACTTTAAGAAAAGCCCTTTATCTAAGCCTAAACTCCTATAGATTAACTACTATTTTCCTTATAAGATATTTACTATTATTAAGGGGAAATACTTAAAGCGCTATCTCTAGTATATAAAGTATAGTAATATATATAATATAGTAAGTACACTACTTTTTCTAAGTCTTTTAGTTCCTTATTACTAATATTTCCCTAGGTAATACCTATAATAAAGGGTAATTTCCTTAATCTTTTAGCTATTCTAGATTAGGTCTAGGGACTAATAGATACTCTTAGTAGTAAGGTTAAGAAGGACCCTAAAGACTATATATTTTTAGAAGTAACTTACTTTTACTTTACTAAGTATTATTTAAACCTAATTCTAGGTTTTAACCACACTAATATAGCCTATTATATTACATTTAGGCTAACTAGGGCCGCTAAGGTCTACTAGGTCTATCTCTTCCTTATATATTTACTAGCTTTTTACTTATATTTTAGGGCAGGCTATATTAGTTTTATATAACTAATATATTATATCTTAATAGTAACTTCTAGTTATAATATTCCTAGGTCCTATCCTAGGGATAGTAAGTACCTTATTCTATTTTGCTGCCTATTTACTAATCTTTCTATAGCTAAATTACTATAATCTTATTACTACCTAGAAGGCAAAGATAACTTTACACTTATAGTCCTATAACCTAGGGTTTATACCCTAGGGCATAGCAAAGCACCGCTTTTTCCTAGTAATATAGGAGGTAATTATAGGGGATAAGAATAAGGCTAAGTATCTTATTTATAGGGGTATAGTTTTAACATATATAGGAGCTACTATAGAGGGGTTTCCCCTATCCCTACCTAGCTTATAGTAATATTTTCCTTTATAATTTAGTAGGTAGTCTAAGGTTATTTTAATTAGAGTATAATAGTAGCTAATAAGGCTAGGCCTTTTCTATAGTAACTTTATACTTTATTACCTATAACTTACTTATATCTTACTATACTTCCTACTTATTTTACTTTAATAGAAAGCTTAAATTATATATTAGGCACCTTCTATATCTTCTACTAGGACCTATTAGTTATATTTACTAGGCTAGCCTTTCTATTTTACTAGGTATTTATTACCTTTATGCGTTTTCCTATAGTTCTTAACTTCCTTAACTTTAAACTTATTATCTTTATCTTTAAGGTCTAGTATTAGTATTTCCTTATCTATAGTGTTTTCCTAGTAATTCTATAGTTCTAATAGGCTAATATAGAATATATTATATAGCTAACTATATTTATTAGGTAGCGCTAGTTAGTATACTTATTTGCCTATAGCGTTAAGTATCTAAAATAGCCTAATAAATCTAGGCATTAGCTTCTATTTTACTTCTTTAAGCCTAATATTCTTTACTAATAGGAGTACTAAATCCCCTCTTTTTAGGGTTAGTAGCTAGTGCTATTAATTATAGTACTTTACCTATATTTTAGTAGCCCTTACCTAGTTATATTCTATTTTCTCCCTAACTTTATATAGTTTCTAGATATATATATAAGCTTCTAGTACCTCCCCCCCCTTAGTCTTGCCCTTAAGAGCTAGGCAAAACTTAGGTAAATAGCCTATAAGAGTGTAATTTAGGGAGTAGCCTATGGTTTTATTTATAGTATTATTATATATAAATTAAGCTATTAGGAGTAGCTTTAGCTATATCTATTAGTTTTGCTTAATAAAGTATTAGAGATAGTGCTTAAGCACCTAGTTTATTCTCTCTATTTGCCTATTAGTTTAGGGGTAAAATACTATTAAAAGCCTTTACTTTATATATAATAGGTAGTATATATCTAACTAAAATTAGCTTATAAATACTAACCCTCTATTAGATATAATACCCTCTAGTGCTCTAAATTAGAGCTTAATTTCCTTATAAAATAACTCTACTAATTTAGCTATATTAATTATAGTAGTTATAGGGAGGAAGATAGAGTACTTAGTAAATTAGTCTATAATTACTAGGATTATATCTATCTCTTAGTTACTAAGCTATATAGGTAGTAGCCCTATAATAAAATCTATTAAGATTTCTACCTATAGTTACCTTAGTATTAGTAGTAATTTAAGGGTTCTATATAGGCAATGCCTCCTAGCTATTACCCGCTAGTATACCCTATAACTAGATATATAGTCTAAAATAGCTTTACTTATTACTAGCTACTAAAAGTAATGCTTTAGTAGCTTAAGAGTATACTTAGTCCTAAAGTAACCTAGTAGCGGATTATTATAGTGTAGCTATAGAAGCTCCTATTATAAGATAGGCTCCTATAGAATAACTACCTAGGCTTTATATATTAGAAGGCCCCTTATACTATATAACTATAGACTAGCTTTTCCCCTCCCTTTTACTTAGGAGTTAACCTTACCTCCCTGCCTTTATAGATCTAGATCTTAGTCCTATACCTTCTATAGTAGTTATGCTAATAGTTTATTTAGCCTAGATTAATAGGGATCTAGTAATATAATAGCCCCCTAGATCTCTTATACTATGCTAATATCTTAGATATACACTACCTTCTCCTTAAAATTACCCTTATCTAGCTAACCTTTTACTAGATCTATAGCAGCTAACTAGCCTTCTACCTAGGCTACTCTTACCTCTATAGGTTCTAAGACTAGCGCTATACTATAACTTCTTTAATATATTAGTATCTCTTCTTCTACTACTCTAGTAGCTACTATCTTCTTCTAAAGCTCTAGTAGGAGCGCCCTATTTAATATAGGTTTACCCTTATAATTAGACCTTCTTAATAGTGTATCTATAGGGTTACTCTTCCCTAGTCTATACTTAATTATAAAATAGAAAGGGTAGAGGAATATATACTAATATACTTACCTTCTATTTAACTTCTACTACCTTATAAAGGTCTATAGATTATAGTAGTCTAAAAGGACCTCTACTAGTATCTCTATACCTTTAATATAGTATTACTAGTGTTTAAATAACTTTACTATAGTAAGTAACTCTTAATTAGCTATGCTATAGTTATATTTAGTGTCTATAAACTTCCTTAACTAAAAGGCTACTAAATATTAATAGCCCTTATTATCCTACTAAGATAGGATTCCCGCTATTATAAAGACTAAGGTATCTATCTTAATATATACTAGTTAACTTAGGTTATAATATTAGAGGAGAGGCGCTTACTAAAAGGTATCTTTTAGCTAGCTAAACGCTAGCTACTCCTTTACTCTAAATATAAACCTCCTAGTCTAGATACTATTTTAACTACCTTTTATTAATATATAAAGGGGTACTATAATTCTAGAGTATCTATAGATAAACTATTAGTAAAAGTTATAGAATCTAAGGAAAGACTATATATCCTTAAAGTTTATAGGCTTCTTCTATTCCTAGATTATATTAATCCTATATATATTTATTAATATCCTATTAATAGAGAGGATAAACCCTAGGAATTCTACTAACTCTTAGTAAAAGGAGCACTTAGAGGGTTTTATATATAACTCTACTAATCTTATACGCTCTAGAACTTCCTTAATATATATAGTGTGTTCCTCCTATATTCTAGAGAAAATAAGGATATTATCTAGATATACTATATAAATAGTATTAACTAGCCTATAAAGTGCTTTATAGATATAGCTTTAGAAGGTAGCTAGGGTATTAGTTAACCTAAAGGGTATTATAAGGTATTTATAGTATCTATAGTATATATAAAAGGCTATCTTCTATTTATTACCCTCTTTAATGTAGATTTAGTAGCATATATCCTTAATATTAATTTTTAAGAAGAACTAGGCCCCTTAGTATTAGTTAAGGATCTCTAAAATTAGGGAGAGAGCATAGTAATTCTTCTATATTACCTTATTAAGTCCTTAGTAATCTATATATAGCTAGAGTGTTCTATCCTTCTTTAGTATAAATAGGATAGGCATACCTATAGGGCTCTTAGAGGGTCTTATCTAGCCTTTCTTTAGGTTATTATTAATATATTCCTAGAGCTCTCTTAGTTTACTTTAGGAAAGAGGATAGATTAGTCTATATAGGGGTATAGCCCTAGGTATAAGGTTAATTATATAGTCTATTATTTTCCTTAATAATAAGCTCCTTACCTTATCTAATATAAATATATCTTTAAACTTATATAGTTCCTTTAGGATATCCTTAACTATTCTATATGCCTTTACCTCCTCCTTATCTTTAAGGGGGATAAACTTATCTTCTATAACCCCTATAATAGCGTATATAATAGTCTTATTATATATTACCTTTATAAATTTATAGGGACTTAGTAGTAAGAAGGCTACTCTTCTTTTCTTAAACTACTATTCTTATAAATATAAGTAAAGGTATATATACTCTTCTATAAGTGTATATATCCTAATTAATATAGGGCTTCTCTTAACTCTTAGGTCCCTATTAATAGCTATATATAGTAGCTTAAGGTCCTTCTTTTTGCCTTATAAGTCTCTAATTATAATAGGTACCTTATAGATACTATATTAGGGGACTATAAGGGCCCTTACTACCCTAAGGATAGGTACTATAGCCTTAGCCTTATTAAGCTTATATGTTTATATAAACTAGGCGCTAATAATATTAATCTTAGCGTAGCTATTAAGATCCGCCGCTATTTTAATATCTTTATGCCTATAAATAGTAACTAGTGTGTGGAATTAACACCCTATTAGCACCTAGGTGTTTAAGGCAGAGGTAAGGGTATCTACTTCTGCCTTAAGAAGTTTCCTTAGCCTTCTTACTAGTCTTTCTTTAGTTTATTATAATTATAGAAAAGGTATTCTATACTACTATAGTTATAATACCGCCTCTTATCCTAGGTTTTATTATTATTTAGATAGGTAGCTAGGGTCTTTTCTTTATCTTTATCCTTCTAATCCTTATAGGGCCTATAGCCTTAGGGGGAATTATGTCTTAGATATTAGGGAGCTTTATATAGGCCCTTATCTCCTAAGTTACTTAGCTTTTACTTATTCTTTAATATTACCTCCTAGAATTACTAGGTAAGTTATATAACCTCTTCTTAGGTTATTCTAGTAATAAATAAATATAAGTTAATATAGTCCTATAAGTTAGGGAGTAATTTTATAAAGAATATAAGGGCATAGGTCTTTTCTAGAGCTTTTTCTAGGTGTTTCTCTAGTAAATCTAAGAAGATACTAAATTTAATAGGGCTCTAACCCTCTTATTACTTAGCATTCTCTAGCTATATAGCTATCTATATATTATAGTTTATAGCGTCCTTAAGTAGTGTAAGTGTCTAAGCCTAGAACTTATCCTAGTTATCTTTAGGGTAATCCTAGCTATTAGCTAGTTATTCCTTAATATATTAGTCCTATCTTACCTAGTAGTTTATATATATATAGTTAAGTATAAAGAGGATCTTTTAGTTATTATATTAGTATTTCTTCTTTACCCCCCTAAAGGCATAGTTTAGGTTATTTACCTATATCTTATATTTCTATAGATTTATAGGGTATTAAAGATTAGTAATATTCTAGACTTTAACCTCTTAGCTACTAAGACTTAAGGATATACTAGCCTTTTAGCCCCTTTTTACCTATCCTTCTTCTCTATTAAGTTATAATAGGTTAATAAGTTCCTATTCCTATTCTTATAGTTTCTAGAGTTACTTAAGCTAGGTAATTCGCTCTCTAACCACTACCTTTTCTTCTCTAGTAATAAAGGGTTTAGTCTTAGTTAGGGTCCCTATAAAATATAGTATACCCTTAGCTATAGTATTACCTTTATTTATCTAGTTCTAGTTACTATATAGCATTACTTTAGTGGATTATATAGTTCTCCTCCCTATATTACCCTTAGGTAGCTAGTAGGAGAAGCTTTAGAATTATAAGAATAAGAGATAGCTAGGTAAGAGGTATAGGGGTATTTATATATTAACTAAAGCTTACTAGGTCTAAGTGTGTTATATATGCGAGTCACTGGCTTATAGCCAGTGGCTTGCTAGTGTTACGTAGACCTAGCCCTAGGACGTAGTGCGCCTATTTGGGTGGTGCACTAGTGCGCCGGTGTTGTGAGTGGGCCTCACAGATTATAGCGACTTTACAACTAAGATTATTAACGCTAAACCTGTGGTATCTATAAGAAGACCTTCCCTTTAAGAAATTAGGTCTTTTAATATCTTAAGGACCTATGCCTAGCTAGTTAGCAATATTAACAGATTTAACAGCAGCTAGTTTAGCAATTCTAGTGGCAATAAGAGCAGCATTAGCAGGACCTTCAGGACCTAAGGACCCGATACCTATAGTAGCAGCAGTAATTATAGTAGTAAATTTAATAGCAGTAGCAGTAAATATAGGACCTTTAATAGAAGCTAGCGATTAAAGAGAATAACTTTTAGTAGCTTAAAGACCTTATTAAGGAAGTCTTTAAAGAGCGTAATAACCTTTAAAGGTAGCTAGCCTGTCAGCAAATTCGTTAGCTAATTCGTTAGCCTGACCGAATTCCTAACCCTTTATAGCAGTAAATTCGTCCTTTATAACGCTTGTTACCTAACCCTCTGCAAAGCTTGTTACCTGACCCTTTGCAACGCCCTCTATAAAGCTCGTTGCCTAACCCTTTGTAACGCCCTCTGTAAAGCTTGTTGCCTAACCCTCTGTAACGCCTGTTAACTAGCCAAGCTATTAATTATTAGATCTATTAGCCTAATTAATATAACTATCCGTACGAATCTGACAGCGACTTGGATTATTAACCTAACCGTTAACCTGACCGTTAACCTAACCGTTAACCTAACCATTAACCTGATTAATCCGATTAATCCGATAATTAATTTGACTATAATTCGGAGTGCCCTATTAACTTATACTTTAAATTAGATGTATAGATTTACAATTAATCCGACCGCTATAGTTATAGATCCTATAGGTTAAGTTATTAACCTGATAACCGATTTAATGACTAATTCAATGACTAATTTAATGACCGATTCGATGATCAATTTGATGACTAATTCGATAACCGATTCGATAACCGATTCGATAACCGATTTAATGACCGCTGGACCTGACGATCTATCTGACTAAATTCCCTTATAAGAGCCCGCTTCCTAGCTTGTTACAAATTTGTTAGATCTTATTAGATAGCTAGGATAGCTATCTCTTTTATCGGTGGTGCCCGCATTTATTACGTGCTAGAATTAACAATTAGCCTGTCACATTAGGATGTGGCCTGCCGTGCCGAGGATGTGGCCTGCACGTGACCTAGAACCCCTATATTAGACGATAGCTCTGACCTCTAGCTAGTTGAATCAGACAAGACCGACACACTCTTTTATTACATTCCATATCGTAACATTAAAGGTCTAATACTATAAAAATCTTTATGCCTACTAATTAGTTAAGGATTTTAGTAATTAGCAGTAAAGGGGCCTTATTTTTAATAGTAATCCTATTTAGGCCCTTATAATTTATATAAAGCCTTAATTTCCCTGATTTCTTTAGAACAAACAAAATTAAGGCTCTAGCTAGGCTAGTTAATCTTCTAATCTATCCCTTCTCTTACGCACTTATAAGGTATTCCCTAAGTACTTCTAGCTCTTTCTTAGCTAGGTTATATATAGGCCCCTAAGGTAGTGTTTTCCCCTTTTCTAATTTAATTATATAAGTATAACCTCCTAGTTTAAGGAGCTTACTAGCTAATTCTTTAGAGAATATATCCCTAAATTCTACATACTCCTTTAGAATCTATTATAGCCCTAGGTTAGTATCTATATCCTATATAAGAGCTACTTCCTCGCTAGGATATACTATTATAACTATTATAGCTTTCTTAGCTCTTTACTAAACTAAATAATAGGTATATTCTAGTATTATTATAGTAAACTTACTAAGCCTTAGGTTACCTACTACTAGTAAATTCTTTAGTAAGTCCTTATATAGCTCTTTTTCTTTACTATTTCTTAGTATACCTAACTTAACCTTTATTAAACCTATAGCTAATATAACTAATAACTCTCTTACTACCCTATGTACTTATTACTTACCTAAAGTAACTATAAGGTAATCTTTAGTTATTAGGAACCTCTAAAGCGCTTACTTCTAATCTATAATTATAGGATTATACTCTCTAGTCTAGTTTATACCTAATATTATCCCTTCTTTAGTATTAGTAATATAGTAGCTAACTTAATAAATCTTTATATAGCTTATACTATCCTTAACCTTAATTAATCTTTATAGAATCCCTTAATATAGAATTATAGTCTTACTTACACTCTCTAGTATTTAGTCTATTTTCTCTATATTCTCCTAATCCTATTTTAATAATAACCTAGGGTAGATAGTTAAGAATAACATACCTATATTGAATAGCGCTAATACTACTAGATAGTAATTATCTTATTATAAAGACACTTATATTCTAATTCTTTTATCCATAGGCTATTTTATAGTAAGGTCCTAATCCTAGGCTTATGCTAACTTAATTAGTATCTTATTAGGATCTATAGCTTAGTTATTACTATCCTTATACTTCTCTATAGTGTACTTGCTACTCTTATAAGTAGTATAGTCTAGTGCCTAATATCTTATTAAAGGGTATTTAGGTGCTTTATATTTATAATACTTAAAAGGCTTCCTTAATTAGTCTTTGCTTTATTACTATAAGTTATTTATAGAAAAAATAGAGTGCTACCTCTTCTTTTTACTATTATAGCTCCTATTACTACTACTACCTAACTTTATTATAACTTTAGCCTTCTTACCTTAGCCCTATAAGTAGCTTTATAATATTAGAAACTCCTAGCTAATTATTTACTTCCTTATAGTATTATTTAGGCTATTTAGAAAGATAAAAATTCTAAAATATAGGGGAATTACTTTAGGTAATTTAGCCTTTACTTTTATCTATAATCTTATAAAGGTCTAAAATAATTAGTTAGTCCCTTACCTTAGGTTTAGTAGTATCCTAGTTACTTCTAAGTACCTTATATTTTTATCTATTATTCTAGTATTTAGCCACTTAAGGAACCCTTTCTAGGTATAGGATAAATAATCTATATAGCTATCTATAGCTATATAACACATCTATTATTGCTTTATATTATTAGCTAAGTAATTACTAGCGTATACTACCCTAGTTATATTATTCCTAAAAGTAAAGTAGTTTAATTTAAATAATATATCTAAATCTAATAAGAATATAATAAGGTTCTTATAAGTATTGCCCTTATATATAGGGATCGTTAACTATATCTTTATAAGGCTAGGTTAATATAGAGGCGCTACTAGCTTATAACCCACTAGAAGAACTAGAATTAGAATAGCTTATCTATCCTTATAAGGGGTAATTATAGGTCTACTACTTATTCTAGCTAATAATAGATTTACCTTAATTTCCTTATTCTATACCTCTAATTATAGTATCTTTTACCTTAATTTAGCGTGTTATAGCTTAGCCTATACTACTACATAGCACCTAGCTAACACACTCTCTTTATTATTATTACTAGATCTTATATTTCTACCTTAATTAGTAATAGGTAGTATTTAGCGCACCCTATTATTAGAACCTATAGTCTAAGTCTTTATTAGGCTACCACTTACTTACTAATTATTTACTACTTTATTATTATATAGTGCTAGTGTGTTATGTGTAAATATTCTATACCTTCTTTGTATTAGTATTTAGCTAATAGTCTATTACCCTAAAGGGAAAGAGAGTTTAATTTATTATAACTTTAGTTATAGGTAAAATAAATAAAGTAAAGGCTAAGATATATAGTTACTACTAGATAAATACTACCTAGCTAGTGGTATAAAGGTCTTAAACTCTAACCTTCTATATATAATATAAGTAGTCTTTGCTAAATACCCCACTAGTGCGCATGTAGCTATCTAGTGGCTAGCTAGGCTCTTAGTTATACGCGAGACCTGAGGTTTATCTGAGGCTTTATTATATGATCGCCCTGTCTCTGACCTCTGTGCTCCTGACAATATCCTACCTTTTAGCCTTATAACCTAATATAGTGTGTCTAAATCTACTAAAATTAATCCCCTTAATGCTTTTCCCTTTATATTTAGCATTAAATTCTTCTATTACCCTTTTATATGCTACTGCCCTAATCTTTAGTATTAGCTTTAGGGTATCTATTCTAGAACCGGGTTTTCTAAATCTAATAAATAATAGCTTAAAATTAAGCTCTATAATCTATTTATATACCTATAATAGCCTAATAAGGTATTTAGCTAGTATATTATTAAATTTATCCTTACCTTTATTTTTAAAACCTCTATCTTTAAATTTAGTTTCTATAAGTTTAGTCTCCTTATTACTCTTAGTTTTAAATTCCGGTTTAAGGGATTTACTGCTTACTTAGGTAAGATTAAATCTTACTATACTATTATCTTCTTTATTTATTATATTACTACTTTTATTATTATCTTAATTCTTAGTCTTCTCTTTACCACTATTTCCTTTACCTAGTGTATTACTAGATTTATTATTTTCTTAAACTACTTCCCTTTCTTATAGCTACTTTTATCTTTTAGCCCTTTTAATGTTTTCCTATATTAATTATTATATTACTTAGTTATATTTCTAGCTTTTTACTTCTAGATTCTATAATTTTTCTAGTTTATTATTAATATTATTACCTTTACTACCTTTACCTTTACTACTATCTTTTTTAGCTTCTACCTTAGTTTTAACTATTTTCTTAATAACTATAGTAGCTATATTAATATCTTTACTACCCTCTATAGCTTACTATAATAGTATATTTAATTTATCTTATACTATTCTTAATTCTCCTTTATACTATTCTTATTATAAATATATAACCTACTATATTAGATTTATATATCTTAGTAATAGATCTTACTCTAATACTAGGTATAAATAATATTTAGAAAGCTTCTAGCCTTTAAAATAGCTTACTATACCTAATTTAATTAAGAGGTTATTACCTTACTCTATATATTTAGCTCTCTCCTTATTAGTACTAGCTTATTACTATACTAAATTAGT
>JFGX01000517.1:0-16666 GCA_000729855.1 Epichloe aotearoae | reverse complement strand
TAATATAAAGTAAATTTACTTACCTAATACTAGCTAGTCCCCTTATAATTATACTATTTACTATACTATATTTATTTATAAAGTAAAGAGCTAATAGATTAGCTCTTAGTAATAAGAATACTATACTACTATATATAGCTATTTAGTAACTATACTTAACTATTATACTATTATAAAAGGCAATGATAAAGCTAGCGTGCTAGCACAAAGATTCTTCCTTAAACCTATAGCAGACCTCTCCTATATCCTAGACCTCTTGTTCCTAGAGCTAGATAATATACTATTTCTAGCTAAAGAATAATTTAGATAAGAAAAGATTATAGATATTCTATTAAACATAGCTAGCTAAAAAGCCCTAGGGAATAATAAGCTACCTATAGGCCTTATTAAAGCTTATAATAACTAAGCTAAAGATACTATTACCTAACTACTAAATATAGTTCTTAAAGTAAGATACTTCCTAGCTTAGTTCTAAACTATAAGAGTAATTATAATTAAAAAGCTAGGTAAAATAACTAAAGAAATAAGAAAAGCTAATATATAAAGACTTATTTTACTACTAAATATAATAAGGAAAATTATAAAAGTAATAATTATAAAGTAACTTATAGCCTTTACTAAGGTAAAAAGCCTTCTTTTTAAATTATAAATAAGTAATAGGATAAATAAATTAATAAAAACTATAATAAAAGTCCTTATAAAATATATAAGAAAGGCCTAAGGAAAAGGTAGTATTACCTTACTAGTATAAATAAATATATTAGTAGTATTTAATAAAGTAAGCTACCTATACTTAATTACCTTTTTTATTAAAATAGAAATCTTATACTAGCTTATAGTAATTATATATAGCTTTCTTATAGAGAAAATAAGCTAGCTTAGCTTTAATAAAAAACTCTTAAAACCCTTTATAATTAAAGCTAATACCCCTTAAGGTTTACCTTTTTTACTAATTCTATTTCTCTTATACTTAGTAAAACTTTATAAGTATTTTTAAGCTATTCTAAGTATAGTAGCTATAGGATTTACTAATAATATAAATATAGTAGTATTTAGTAAGAATATAATATAAACTTTAAGAAAGCTTAAGGCTATATAAAAGGTTTATAAATACTAAGTAAAGAAAGTAAAAGTAAAGTTTAACTTAGTAAAAACTAACCTTATATACTTTACTAAGTCTTACTAAGCCCCTTAGACTAGGGTTTAGCTTAGAGTAAAGGAAATAATACTTATAAAGTTATATAAAATCCTTAGAGTTTAGGTTAATAAAAAACTTAACTAAAGTACTTATAAAAATATTCTTAAGAGTAAGTTTACTTAGTAATAGCTTATACTTTATATATTATTAGTATTAGTATGGGGATATAGCTTTAGGGATAATTAACTCCTATATATATAAGTAGTTTAACTTATTTTTACTTATAAAGTAAGTACTTATTATACTTTAACTAAAAAAAAAGGAAACTAAAAAAAATTATTAAAAGCTTTATATTAAATTAATTAGCTTACCTTTAAACTATAGCTAAAGTATTTAAAGCTATACCTATTACCTAGCTTAAGATTAAGACTTATATTCTTTCCCTTAATTTATACCTAAATAAGATAAAATAAAAGTTTAAGATAAGAATTATAAGTAATAAAATTATAAGTAATAAAATTATAAGTAATAAAATTATAAGTAATAAAATTATAAGTAATAAAATTATAAGTAATAAAATTATAAGTAATAAAATTATAAGTAATAAAATTATAAGTAATAAAATTATAAGTAATAAAATTATAAGTAATAAAATTATAAGTAATAAAATTATAAGTAATAAAATTATAAGTAATAAAATTATAAGTAATAAAATTATAAGTAATAAAATTATAAGTAATAAAATTATAAGTAATAAAATTATAAGTAATAAAATTATAAGTAATAAAATTATAAGTAATAAAATTATAAGTAATAAAATTATAAGTAATAAAATTATAAGTAATAAAATTATAAGTAATAAAATTATAAGTAATAAAATTATAAGTAATAAAATTATAAGTAATAAAATTATAAGTAATAAAATTATAGAAAAGATTTAGACTATAGCTAACTATGAGGCCCACTTATAACACCGGTGCACTACCTAACAGGCGCACCCTGTCCTAGGGCTAGGTCTATATAACACTAGTAAGCCACTAGCTATAAGCTAGTAACTCGTATATATAACACACTTAGACCTAGTAAGCTTTAGTTAATATATAAGTGCCCCTATATCTCTTACCTAGCTATCTATTATTCTTATAATTCTAAAGCTTCTCCTACTAGCTACCTAAGAGTAATATAGGGAGAAGAACTATATAATCTACTAGAGTAATACTATATATTAACTAGAACTAGATAAATAAGGGTAATACTATAGGCAAAGGTATACTATATTTTATAAAAACCCTAACTAAGACTAAACCCTTTATTACTAGAGAAGAAAAAGTAGTAGTTAGAGAGTAAATTACCTAGCTTAAGTAACTTAAGAAACTATAAAAATAAGAATAAAAACTTATTAACCTATTATAACTTAATAGAGAAGAAAAATAGGTAAAAAAGGGCTAAAAAGCTAGTATATCCTTAAGTCTTAGTAGCTAAGAGGTTAAAGTCTAGAATATTACTAACCTTTAATACCCTATAAATCTATAGAAGTATAAGATATAGTTAAATAACCTAAACTATACCTTTAGAGAGGTAAAGAAAAAGTACTAATATAATAACTAAAAGATTCTCTTTATACTTAACTATATATATATAAACTATTAGGTAAGATAAAACTAATATATTAAGGAATAACTAGCTAATAGCCTAGATTACCCTAAAGATAACTAGGATAAGTTCTAGACCTAGACTCTTATATTACTTAAGGACTCTATAAACTATAATATATATATAGCTATATAGCTAGAGAATATAAAGTAATAAAAGGGTTAGAGCCCTATTAAATTTAGTATCTTCCTAGATTTACTAGAGAAATACCTTAAAAAAGCCCTAGAAAAGACCTAAGCCCTTATATTTTTTATAAAATTACTCCCTAACCTATAAGACTATATTAACCTATATTTATTTATTACTAGAATAACCTAAGAAGAGATTATATAACTTACCTAGTAATTCTAGAAGGTAATATTAAAGAATAAGTAAAAGCTAAGTAACTTAGGAGATAAGGGCCTATATAAAGCTTCTTAATATCCTAGATATAATTCCTTATAAGGCTATAAGCCCTATAAGGATTAGAAAGATAAGAATAAAGAAAAGACCTTAGCTACCTACCTAAATAATAATAAAACCTAGGATAAGAGGTAGTATTATAACTATAGTAGTATAGAATACCTTTTTTATAATTATAATAAGCTAAAGAAAGACTAGTAAGAAGGCTAGGGAAACTTCCTAAGGTAGAAGTAAATACCCTTATCTCTACCTTAAATACCTAGATACTAGTAGGGTATTAATTTTATATATTAGTTACTATTTATAGGTATAAAGATATTAAAATAGTAGCTAATTTTAATAGTTATACTAAGATTAATATTATTAGTACTTAGTTTATATAAATATATAAGCTTAATAAGGCTAAGGCTATAGTACCTATTCTTAAGGTAGTAGGGGCTCTTATAGTCCCTTAATATAGTATCTATAAGGTATTTATTATAATTAAAGACTTAAGAGGTAAAACGAAGAATCTTAAGCTACTATATATAGATATTAATAAGGACCTAAGAGTTAAGGGAAGCCTTATATTAATTAGAGTATATATACTTATAGAAGAATATATATATCTTTATTTATATTTATAAGAATAGTAATTTAAGAAAAGAAAAGTAGCCTTTTTACTACTAACTCCTTATAAGTTTATAAAGGTAATATATAATAAAACTATTATATATTCTATTATAGAAGTTATAGAAGATAAGTTTATCCCTCTTAAAGATAAAAAGGAGATAAAAGTATATAAAACTAATAAGAATATCCTAAAGGAACTATATAAGTTCTAAGATATATTTATATTAGATAAGGCAAGGTACTTACTATTAAGGAAGATAACTAACTATATAATTAACCTTATACCTAGGGCTATATCCCTATATAGACTAATTTACTCTCTTTCCTAAAGTAAACTAAGAGAGCTCTAGGAATATATTAATAATAACCTAAAGAAAGGCTAGATAAGACTCTCTAAAAGCCCTATAAATATACCTATTCTATTTATACTAAAAAAGGATAGGATACTCTAGCTATATATAGATTACTAAGGGCTTAATAAGGTAATATAGAAGAATTACTATACTCTCTCCCTAATTTTAGAGATCCTTAACTAATACTAAGGGGCTTATTTTTTCTTAAAAATTAATATTAAGAATATATACTACTAAATCTATATTAAAAAGGGTAATAAATAGAAAATAGCCTTCTATATATACTATAAACACTATAAATACCTTATAATACCCTTTAGGTTAACTAATACCCTAGCTACCTTCTAAAGCTATATCTATAAAGCGCTTTATAGGCTAGTTAATATTATTTATATAGTATATCTAGATAATATCCTTATTTTCTCTAAGATATAGGAGAAATATATTATATATATTAAGGAAGTTTTAGAGTATATAAGGTTAGTAAAGTTATATATAAAACCCTCTAAGTATTCCTTTTACTAGGAGTTAGTAAAATTCCTAGGGTTTATTCTATTAATTAATAGGATATTAATAAATATATATAGAGTTAATATAATCTAGAAATAGAAAGAGCCTATAAGCTTTAAAGATATATAGTTTTTCCTTAGATTCTATAACTTTTACTAATAGTTTATCTATTAATACTCTAGGATTATAGTACCCCTTTATATATTAATAAAAGGTAGTTAAAATAGTATTTAAACTAGGAGGTTTATATTTAAAGTAAAGAAGTAGCTAGTGTTTAGCTAGCTAAAAGATACCTTTTAGTAAGTGCCTTTTCTCTAATATTATAACCTAAGTTAACTAGTATATATTAAGATAAATACCTTAGTCTTTATAATAATAGGAATCCTATCTTAGTAGGATAATAAGGGTTATTAATATTTAGTAGCCTTTTAGTTAAGGAAGTTTATAGATACTAAATATAACTATAGTATAGCTAATTAAGAGTTACTTACTATAGTAAAGTTATTTAAATACTAGTAATACTATATTAAAGGCATAAAGATACTAGTAAAGATCCTTTTAAATTACTATAACCTATAGACCTTTATAAGGTAGTAGAAGTTAAATAGAAAGTAAGTATATTAGTATATATTCCTCTACTCTTTCTATTTTATAATTAAATATAGATTAAAGAAAAGTAACCCTATAGATATACTATTAAGAAGGTCTAATTATAAGAGTAAACCTATATTAAATAAGGTATTTTACTAAAGCTTTAGAAAAAGATAATAGCTACTAAAGTAGTAAAAGAAGAGATACTAATATATTAAAGAAGTTATAGTATAGCGCTAGTTTTAGAACCTATAAAGATAAGAGTAGCCTAGGTAAAAGGCTAGTTAGCTACTATAGATCTAGTAAAAGGTTAGCTAGATAAGGGTAATTTTAAGGAGAAGGTAGTATATATCTAAGATATTAGTATAGTATAAGAGATTTAGGGAGCTATTATATTACTAGATCCTTACTAATCTAGGCTAACTAAACTATTAGTATAATTACTATAGAAGGTATAAGACTAAGATCTAGATCTATAAAGGTAGGGAAATAAGGTTAACTCCCTAGTAAAAGGAAGGGGAAAAGTTAGTTTATAGTTATATAGTATAAAGGGTTTCCTAATATATAAAGCCTAGGTAGTTATTTTATAGAAGCCTATCTTATAATAGGAGCTTCTATAGCTATACTATAATAATCTACTAGTAGGTTACTTTAGGACTAAGTATACTCTTAAGCTATTAAAGTATTACTTTTAGTAGCTAGTAATAAGTAAAGTTATTTTAGACTATATATCTAGTTATAGGGTATACTAGTAGGTAGTAGCTAGGAGGTATTACCTATATAGGACCCTTAAATTACTACTAATACTAAGGTAACTATAGGTAGAAATCTTAATAGATTTTATTATAAGACTACTACCTATATAGCTAGGTAACTAAGAAACTAATATAATCCTAGTAATTATAGACTAATTTACTAAGTACTCTATTTTCCTCCTTATAACTACTATAATTAATATAGCTAAATTAGTAAAGTTATTTTATAAGGAAATTAAGCTCTAATTTAGAGCACTAAAGGGTATTATATTTAATAAAGGGTTAGTATTTATAAGCTAATTTTAGTTAGATATATACTACTTATTATATATAAAGTAAAGGCTTTTAATAGTATTTTACCCCTAAACTAATAGGTAAATAAAGAGAATAAACTAGGTACTTAAGCACTACCTCTAATACTTTATTAAGGAAAACTAATAAATATAGCTAAAGCTACTCCTAATAGCTTAATTTATATATAATAATACTATAAATAAGACTATAGACTACTCCTAAATCTACACTCTTATAGGCTATTTACCTAAGTTTTACCTAACTTTTAAGGGTAAGACTAAGAGAGAAAAGGTACTAGAAGCTTATATATATATCTAGAAATTATATAAAGTTAGGGAGAAAATAAAGTATAACTAGGTAAGGGCTACTAAAATATAGGTAAAGTACTATAATTAATAGTACTAGCTACTAACCCTAAAAAGAGAGGATTTAGTACTCCTATTAGTAAAGAATATTAGGCTTAAAGAGGTAAAATAGAAGCTAATCCCTAGATTTATTAGGCTATTTTAAATACTTAATACTATAGGTAAATAAGTATACTAACTAGTACTACCTAATAAATATAGCTAGCTATATAATGTATTCTATATTAGCCTATTAAAGCTATAGAATTACTAGGAAAACACTATAGATAAGGAAATACTAATACTAGACCTTAAAGATAAAGATAATAAATTTAAAGTTAAAGAAGTTAAGAACTATAGGAAGATATATAAAGGTAATAAATACCTAGTAAAATAGAAGGGCTAGCCTAGTAAATATAACTAATAGGTCCTAGTAGAAGATATAGAAGGTACCTAATATATAATCTAGGCCTTTTATTAAAGTAAAATAAGTAGGAAGTATAGTAAGATATAAGTAAGTTATAGGTAATAAGGTATAAAGTTACTATAGAAAAGGCCTAGCCTTATTAGCTACTATTATACTCTAATTAAAATAACCTTAGATTACTTACTAAATTATAAAGGAAAATATCCCTATAAGGAAGGGAGGGATAGGGGAAACCCCTCTATAGTAGCCCCTATATATATTAAAACTATACCTCTATAAATAAGATACTTAGCCTTATTCTTATCCCCTATAATTACCTCCTATATTACTAGGAAAAATCAGTATTTTACTATGCCCTAGGGCATAAACCCTAGGTTATAAGACTATAAATATAAAGTTATCTTTGCCTTCTAGGTAGTAATAAGATTATAGTAATTTAGCTATAGAAAGGTTAGTAAATAGGTAGTAAAATAGAATAAAATACTTACTATCCCTAGGATAAGACCTAGGAATATTATAACTAGAAGTTACTACTAAGATATAATATATTAGTTATATAAAACTAATATAGCCTACCCTAAAATATAAGCAAAAGGCTAGTAAATATATAAGGAAAAGATAGACCTAGTAGACCTTAGTGGCCCTAGTTAACCTAAATGTAATATAGTGCGCTATATTAGTATAGTTAAACCTAAGAATTAGGCTTAAGTAATATTTAGTAAAATAAAAGTAAGTTACTTCTAAAAATATATAGTCCTTAGGATTATCCTTATCCTTATTACTAAGAGTATTTATAAGTTCTTAGACCTAATCTAGGATAGCTAAAAAATTAAGGAAATTACCCTTTATTATAGGTATTACCTAGGGAAATATTAGTAATAAGAAACTAAAAGACTTAGGAAAAATAGCGTACTTACTATATTATATATATTACTATACTTTATATACTAGAGATAGTACTTTAAGTGTTTCCCCTTAATAATAGTAAATATCTTATAGGGAAAATAGTAGTTAATCTATAGGAGTTTAGGCTTAGATAAAGGGCTTTTCTTAAAGTCTATATACCTAGTATGTAAATAGTGTATATAACTATACTCCTTTAAGTAAATAGTTTTAGTGTTTATAATAAAGGTATAGTAATTAATAAGGGAAAAGTTATAGTAACTAAAGGTATAATAATATTTTAAGAAAGGTTTACTATATTTATAGAAGGAAAAAGTATATAATATAATAGGGAACTAGAGATAAATTTATACTTAAGCGCTACCTATTATTTATTATTATTTTAATATAGCTACTAGTTAGTAAATAGTTATATACTAGCTAGTAAAAGCTATTTAGGAGCCTAGCTAAAAGTAGGGGGGTAATTATAAGGCTTACTTATAATACTAGTATACTACCTAATAGGCATACCCTATCCTAGGGCTAGGTCCACGTAACACTAGCAAGCCACTAGCTATAAGCTAGCGACTCACACGCACAACACACTTAGACCTAGCAAGCTTCAGTTAATATACGAGTGCCCCTATACCTCTTGCCTAGCTATCTATTGTTCTCACACTAACTTAGTAATAATAGTATTATACTATAAAAGAAAACCCTCCTTTACTAACAATAAACTAAATATAAAACTATATAAGAAGTAAAAGTAATAATAAGAGAACTAGTATAGTAAAAAGTAACTAAGCTAAAGTAAATATATTAGAAAACTAACTAAGGATTACTTACTTACTTATAACCTAAAGAAAATTTAGAAGTTTTATATAAGGCTAGAAAAATATATCTCTTTAATACTAGTTTAGTTATATATAGGAAAGATTAGTCTTAATAAGTTTTTATTCTAAAGAAATATCCCTAGGGTTATATTACCCCTATATAATTATGGCTAATTAGTAAAGGACTAATACTATATAATTATTAACTATAGTAACTATAGCTACTAGTAGCTCTAGTAATATTAGCTTACTAATATATAGGAAGTAAGGCTAGCCCTAAATAATCCTCTTGTTATAGACTAGCCCCTAGGCAACTGCGGTAGGGCGTCGATATGGTATTAAGAAGCTTAAGGAAGGAAGAAAAAAAGGGCAGGAAGCTATCCCTAGTAGTGCCCCTTATACCCCCTAGCTGCCTTATATTAGCCCCTTTTTCGTACCCTAGCTACCCCTATTAGTCTCCCCCTTACGTGCAGTATGGCTTATGCTTAGGCAAAGCCCAAGCCCTTTACACCTCTAAAGGTAAGGCCTATAGCTAAATAGTTTATAGGTATAAGATAACTCTAATATTATACACTAGTATAAGACCTAGCTTTTAGCTAGTGTAAATAGGAGGAAAACCTAGGTTACTTTTAAAGTAGATAAGATAACTAATAAGTAATAGATATAGGAAATAACTAAGGGGAAGCACTAGATTAAATAATATAGAAATAGAGGTAGGCTAGATATAAATTTATAATATAAGAACACAAATTCTAGAATAGTCTTTAGATTAATTTTACCTAAAACTCCTAGTATTATAACTATACTAGCTTACCTCTACCCCTTTACTAAACTAAACCCTAATTATTACTTTACTTTTTCTTAGGGATTAGAATTATATTCTTTATAATTTTAGTATATCTCTTTATAAGTAAGGTAGTAGCTAAAAGCTAGTTTACTTTTACTATATATATATCTAAATACTAAAGCTAGAAAATAAGCCTATTATACTAGTCCCCCCTAGCCCTAGGTCTAGCTTAATTTAGACTTATTACTACTATACTTTTTTTCTTTTTATTATAGTTCTTAGTATAAAGTTTCTTAATATAGTCTTAATAGTTAGCTAGGACTTAGAAAGATATTAGACTTAGGCTAAACTTACTACTAGACTATTATAGAAATACTTATATTACCCTTAGTAACTATAGCTACTTAAGTCTTAACTAATTACTAATACTTATTTTACTAGCTAGTTAAATTTAGCTATAAGTAAATTAGCACTAAAATAAAGGTAAAATAAGGGTAGTTACTACCTTTAAATACCTATAGTTCTAGACCTAATAATTAAAGTAAGTATTAGTAACTACCTTTACTTAACTAAGTTAGCCTTACCCTTAAACTAGGATTAAACTAACTTACTAATAATATTATAATATTAATACCCTAGATACTTAATTAACTAAGACTTATAGGAAATATACTAAATTTCTTATAGCTTACTTAACTACCCTAGATTAGACCTAGAATAAAGGTAAAGTAAGGGTAAGGGACTTACCTTTAAATCTTTTATAATAGCTTACTTTAGTTATTTTCTTATTAAAGATTTCCTTAGATATTACACTAACTTAGCGGTTTCCTAAGTAAGTTAAAGCTAGAAATATATTAAAACTAAGGAACTTATAGGATTTAGTATTATCTTACTAGAATTATTATATTCTATAATAAATATTACTAATTAAACTAAGTCTAGCCTAAAGTAAGCCTAAATAGCTTTAAAAAGGAAAAGAACCTATAGGAAGTTTAATAAAAGAAAAGAAAAAAGGTTAAAACCTTATAAAGGGAAGAGCGTTTTTTTATACTTACCTAAGAGGGGGGGGGGGTAAATTAGAAATAAAGCTTAAAAAATAAAGTATAATAAGAATAATAAGATAAATAATATATAAGTAGCTTTAAGCTAGGGCTACCCTAGACCTAGATTAAATTTACTCTCCCCTTATAGTATATAAATAAAAATAAGTGCTTAGGCTTTATAAGACTTATAAGCTAAAGCTAGGTTAGACTTAACTAAAAAGTAAGTCTTTAAAAGAGTTAGTGAAAAAGTAAATAGAAAGTAAATTAATATTATAAACCTAAATTTACTATACTATATAATAAAGCTAAGAGGCCTAGGATAGGCTTACTATAGGCCTAGGTTAGTAATAAAAGAGGACTAGGAATACCTATTATAATATATTTTTCCTTTTCTTTTTATTTTCTATAAGATAAGGCTACCTTTGCATAACTTTCCGCACCGCTCTAAAGGTCTAGAACCGCCTCTAAAATATAAACCGCATTAATATTTAAATTCCTTACCTCTTTTTACCCCCCTTTATAATACTATATTATAGTAAAGCTAGAGGTAAGTATAAGGGTAAGATATTAATAGTAATTAACGCTAGAGAAAGAGGGCTAGTATAAAGCTACTACTACCTAAATGTAAGTATAAGATAGTTTAATATCTAGAGAAGCAAGACTAACTTAATAATAAACTAGGACTAATTTAAATATCCTAATAATACAAAATACTATAATAAAATTACTAGCCTTATCCCTAGTAATAAAGTTACCTAGGTATAGCATATTACTAAGGCTATAGCCTGCTAGGTAGCGGACTATGCCTAGGCTAAAATAAAAAAAATAAAAAATAATAATAATAGTAATATTTATATTACTAAGAAAGCCCTTAAGTAAGCCTTTAAGGAGGCTATAAAAGAAAAAGCTAAGGAAAATAACACCCTAACCTAGGTAAGTATTACTACTAAACTAGCCCTAAAGTAATTAAATACTATACCCCCTCCCCTTTAAATCCCTAGTAAATAATATAAAGAAGTACTTATTAAAGAGAATACTATTTAGGAATTACTTTAGTTTAAAAGCGCTAGAAATATAGTAATAGTAGTAAATAAAGCTATAGGCTAAGCTATAGTAGTAGTAGCTAGGAGATTTCTTAGTAAAAATATAGTTATTACTTTTAAAGGAAATACTACTTAATATAAAGAAAACTAAAAATAGATTACTAATATATTTAGACTAGAAGTAACCCTTTATTACTATATACTTAGTATTATTATTAAAGGATTTTTAAAAAGTATTCCTTTATTAAAAGCCTAGTAATAGAAATTAGAAAAGCTAATAAAGTAAATATAATTAAGGTAACTATAAGATATCCCTAGGGTAAGGGTATTTAAAGAACTACCTTAATCCTTAGGCTAGCTAAAATTAAAGATACTAATAAGATATACTAAGATAAAATAGTCTTTAAAGTAAAGCTATTTTAAACTAAACTATATAATAAGACCTTATAACCTTAATAGTACTATAATTACTTCTAAATAAGCTATATTATAAAGTTCTATAAGGTAGCCCTAAGGTATAGTAAGTATAATACTAGCAAATATAAAGATAGTAAGGCTTCTTACCTAATAAAAATAGATAATTAAAAGAGAAGTATATCTTATACTCTAGCCTATACCTAGCCTAGTCTAAAGATTACCTAGTTCTAAAAAAGAAGTAAAATACTATAAAAGTAAAATATTTTAAATAACTATTCTAATTTACTACTTACTCCCTAAGTAAAAGCTTAACTTTACCCTAGGAAAGACCTAGTATAGCTATAAAACCTATTATTATAGTAGGACAAAAAAGAGAATATCTTATAAATATAAAGTAAAGTGCTAAATAGCCTAGATCTAGGAGCATTAGATAATATATAAAATAACTTAGAGCTAGAATAAAGCTAGCCTAAGATAGTAAAGACCCCTAATCCCTTTAATTAATATAGTAATACTATAAGTCCTTTTCTAGAATATAAATAAGAAAGATAGCTTAATATATATTATACTTTATTACTAGACTAATATAAATATAATTATAATCTAAGAGTAAGAATATATAAAAAATCTATAGCCCTTAGCTCTAAGCCTTACCTAATTCTAACTTATATACTATAATAAGTATAATACTATATATATAAATAAGAAGTATAGTATAGAATTATAGTTAGCCTAGGGAGAAACTAATTAGTTACTAGTAAAAATATAAGGAGTTAATATTTACTTACTTTACTTAAAAGGATATAGTAATAACTAAAATACCTTTATTTATACTATTAATATAAAAGAGCCCTAAAACTAAAGTATAATTATAGGTAACTTTAACTAAAAACACCCCCTTTAGAATAAGCTAAATAGGATAACTAATAAAGTAAAGGAGCTACTAGACTTTATAAGCTAGTAAAGGCTTAGACTAGTAATACCTTAAGGAGAACTTATAAAGTAAAATAATAGTAATAAAGATAATACTATTAATCTAGTGTAAGTAATACCTAATATCTAGGTTTATTATAATAGTGTAAAGGACCTTATAGGATCTAACTATATCCTATAGCTAATTAGTATCTTTACTAGAGAATAGGAGAATACCCCTTTAGTCCTTAGATATACCTAGAATATAATAGATAAGCTATATATAAAAGCAAAGGTAATAGTATAACTCTAAGTAAAAAACGCCCTAAACCCTTATAATAAGAAAGGGATTAATAAATATATAATATAGCTTATTATAAACCTATAATAAATAGTAAAGAAAGTAGCCCTATAGAAGCCCTAGGGACTCCCTAGCCTAAAGATATAGTAGTTAAGAAAAGCAAAGGAGTTAGTTACTAAAGCTAGATAAGCTAAGAGATAATAAAGATACTAAAAAACTAATATAAATTAGTAAGCTTATACTAAGGTAAATAAGGACTAGGAATATATTATTAAAGAAAAGAAAAGGAATACTTAAAGAGAAGCCTTATAGAGAGCTAATATATAAGAGAAAGATAAAGAGGTATAAAGGCTAAAAAGATAAGCTAGGCTTTAAAGCTAGGCCCCCCTAGAGATCCTTAGACTTCCTAAGCTAAAAAGAACTAAAAATAATACTAACTTAGCTATTATATATAATAATAAAGCTAGTATACTAGTATAAAGATTCTTCCCTAAACCTATAGTAAACCTTTCCTATATCCTAAACCTCTTATTTCTAAAGCTAGATAATATACTATTTCTAGCTAAAGAATAATTTAGATAAGAAGAGATTATAAATATTCTATTAAATATAGCTAGCTAAAAAGCCCTAGGGGATAATAAGCTACCTATAGGCCTTATTAAAGCCTATAATAACCTAGCTAAGAACACTATTACTTAGCTACTAAATATAGTTCTTAAAGTAAGATACTTCCTAGCTTAGTTCTAGACTATAAGGGTAATTATAATTAAAAAGCTAGGTAAAATAACTAAAGAGATAAAAAAAGCTAATATAAAAAGACTTATCTTATTACTAAATATAGTAAGGAAGATTATAAAAGTAATAATTATAAAGTAACTTATAGCCTTTACTAAGGTAAAAAGCCTTCTCCTTAAGTTATAAATAAGAAATAAAATAAATAGATTAATAAAGACTATAATAAAAGTCCTTATAGAATATATAAGAAAGGCTTAGGGAAGAGGTAGTATTACCTTACTAGTATAAATAGATATATTAGTAGTATTTAATAAAGTAAGCTACCTATACTTAATTACCCTTCTTATTAAAATAGGAATCCTATACTAGCTTATAGTAATTATATATAGCTTTCTTATAAAGAGAATAAGCTAGCTTAGCTTTAATAAAGGACTTTTAAGACCCTTTATAATTAAAGCTAGTACTTCTTAAGGTTTACCTCTCTTACTAATTCTATTTCTCTTATACTTAGTAAAACTTTATAAGTACCTCTAGGCTATCCTAGGTATAGTAACTATAGGATTTACTAATAATATAAATATAGTAATATTTAGTAAGAATATAGTATAAACCTAGAGAAGGCTTAAGGCTATATAAAAAGTCTATAAGGACTAAGTAAAGAAAGTAAGAGTAAAGTTTAACTTAGTAAAGACTAAACTTATATACTTTACTAAGTCTTACTAACCCCCTTAGACTAGGGTTTAACTTAGAGTAAAGAAAATAGTACTTATAAAGTTATATAAATTCCTTAGAGTTTAGGTTAATAAAAAACTTAACTAAAGTACTTATAAAAATATTCTTAAGGGTAAGTTTACTTAGTAATAGCTTATACTCTTTATATTATTAGTATTAATATAAGGATATAGCTTTAGAAATACTTAACTCCTATATATATAAGTAATTTAACTTATTCTTACTTATAGAGTAAGTATTTATTATATTTTAACTAAAAAAGGAGGGAAACTAAAAAAAGTTATTAAAAGCTTTATATTAGATTAATTAGCTTACCTTTAAACTATAGCTAAAGTATTTAAAGCTATACCTATTACTTAGCTAGAGGTTAAGACTTATATTCTCTCCCTTAATTTATACTTAAATAAGATAAAATAAAGGTTTAAGATAAGGATTATAAGTAATAAAATTATAAAAAAGATTTAAACTATAGCTAACTTAGTAGTAATAGTACTATACTATAGAAGAAGATCTCCCTTTACTAATAATAAACTAAATATAAAACTATATAGGAAGTAAAAGTAATAATAAGAGAACTAGTATAATAAAGAGTAACTAAGCTAAAGTAAATATATTAGAGAACTAACTAAGGATTACTTACTTACCTATAACCTCAAGGAGATTTAGAAGTTTTATATAAGGCTAGAAAAATATATCTCTTTAATACTAGTCTAGTTATATATAGGAAAGATTAGTCTTAATAAGTTCCTATTCTAAAGAGGTATTCCTAGGGTGGTATTACCTCTGTGTAGTTATAGCTAAGTAGTAGAGAACTAATACTATATAATTATTAACTATAGTAACTATAGCCACTAGCAGAGTATTACACTACAATGTGTAGTGTAGTGTAGTTTTTGTAGTGTAGTGTAGTTTTTGTAGTGTAGTGTAGTTTTTGTAGTGTAGTGTAGTTTTTGTAGTGTAGTGTAGTTTTTGTAGTGTAGTGTAGTTTTTGTAGTGTAGTGTAGTTTTTGTAGTGTAGTGTAGTTTTTGTAGTGTAGTGTAGTTTTTGTAGTGTAGTGTAGTTTTTGTAGTGTAGTGTAGTTTTTGTAGTGTAGTGTAGTTTTTGTAGTGTAGTGTAGTTTTTGTAGTGTAGTGTAGTTTTTGTAGTGTAGTGTAGTTTTTGTAGTGTAGTGTAGTTATTACACTACAAATTACACTATACTATATACTACACTAACTACAAGCTAAAAAAAACTACACTACACTACACTACAATTTTTTTTTTCACTAATTACACTAACTACATATACTACAATGTAGTGTTAGGTTAAAAAAAAGTGGATCTTTTTATTAACTAAGGTTATTTAATAGATTAAAAGAAAGCAAGTTATATAAAAGCTTTTATTATTACCCATTTTCCTTAATTAGTTATATAATTTATAATATTATTTTATTTTAATAATTTTACTATAACTAGGATTACTTATAATATTATACCTTTATAATAATACTATTATACTTAATATATTATTTTACTAATAAAACTTAAAGAAAAACATTCTTATTATATTATTTACTATTTCTATTAATTATTTTGTATTTTTTTAATTATTATTATTACTTATTTAAAAAAAAACCCTAAACTAAAGTAACTAGATAAAATAAACTACTAATAAACTTAATAAGAATAACTTATTATTGCTAATTATAGCTTATACTAGCTTATAATAACTTATTATAGCTAAGTATATCTTATAATAGCTTATAATATTATTAGTGTTAAAGTTTAATTTAAAATAAATAAGTAATAAATAAATAAAATATAAATATAAGTAAATATAAGTAAATTACTATAGAAAAAGCTAGAGTTTTTACTTATTTAGTATTTTAAGGTTTTTTAAAATATTAATAAAATAAAATAAA
>JFGX01000516.1:0-16679 GCA_000729855.1 Epichloe aotearoae | reverse complement strand
AATCCTTAGCAAATAGTAAGTAATTTATTATAATTAGTATAATTACTTTTATAAATATTTCTATAGGCTTACTTAGTAAGGTTAAAAGACTTGCTATTCTTATTAAGAATAACTAAGGATTATATAAACTTTAGTTAAAGTCTTTATAAAAGGCTAAAAATAAAGGCTATATTACTATAAATTATAATATTACAAAAATTCCTTTAGGTAAGTCTTTATTTCTTCTTATATTATTCTTATAAGTTATAACTAATCTATAATTTCTATAGCTAATAAAACTAGGTAGAATTTAACCTATAAGATAATTAATACTTCTTTAGAGCTTAAAGAAGCTATTATTCTTCTTAATAGGGAATCTAATATAGCTACCTTAAAAGATACTATACTTACTACCTAAGAATAGGTAGATTTAGTAACTTTAAGTAGTATATTAAAGGTTTTCTATAAACTTACTATTATACTTTAAAGCTAGAAGTATAATACTCTAGGTTTAGTCCTACTTTTTATTATTAGAATATATAAATATCTTATTAATATAAAAGAGGACTAAGAGGCCTATAATTATTAGGTAATTACTCTATAAATCCCCCTTTTACTTTTTATTATATACTAATAAATTATAGAAGGTTTATAACCCTTAAGGTAAGATCTTTATAGCCTTTATAAATAAAGGCTTAGATAAACTAAGTAATTATTTTCCATAAGATATAGATAATAATTACTACTTTTATAAGCCTTATTTATATACTATGCTTCTAGATCCTAGGCTTAATCTTGTTACTATACAAGATAGGCTTAAATTACAAGCAAGAACTAGTATAAGGCTACTAGAAGACTTACAATAGGAATATAATTCGTAAGTATTATTATTATTATTATTACTAATAGATTTAATAGCATTTTACCTACTTATAAAGAGAATCAGGCTAATCAAAGCCTAGGCTCTAATAATTCAGAGTTAGAAAATACCTAATTTTAAGTGGAAATTAGAGGGCTAAGTTAGCCTAGGACTTTTAATAATCCTAGGCCTAAACCAGCTTCTAAGCTATATAAAGGTTTATTTATAAATAAGAGAGATAAATTAATTTAAAAAAACAGAAAAAACAAGATTTCTACCTTTATTAAGCTAGAAGCTAAAGAAGATAAGGTAAGCTTAAGTCCCTTAATACTATATTTATTTACTAATTATAGTATAGGAAGATATCTTTAAATAGTAGGAAGATAACCTTAAATCTTTCCCTATTTTAAGTATAATTACTAGAAAGTATCTAGCTATTCCTACTACTTCTAGTGCTATTAAAAGTACCTTTAATACTAGTGGGAATATTATTATAAAAAGAAGAACTTTCTTAAAGCACTCTATAGTTAAGGAATTAATTCTTTTAAAGAATTAGTAAAAGGAGAATTCTATTATAGTTAAGTAATACTTAGAGCTTTATAACTACTATAGCTCTTTATTAAGGAATCTAAAGATTCCTCTTAGGAAAGCTCTAAAGATTCTTCTAATAACTCTTTAGAAAATATCTATTCTAACTTAGAATAAGTGTATAATAGGGGTTTTTTCCTAGTTTAGTCTAGTTTTCCCCTAATATACCTTTTTAACCTTATTTCTATTTTCTATAATTCCTTTATACCCTTACTATAATAAATACTATTATAATTACTACTATTACTACTATTATTACTATTACTACTATTATTACTATTACTACTATTATTACTATTACTACTATTATTACTATTACTACTATTATTACTATTATCTTAAAAATATAAAAAAGAAAGGGATTTTATTATATTAATATTTTAAAAAACCTTAAAATACTAAATAATTAAAAAGTCTAGCTTTTACTATAGTAATTTACTTATTTATACTTATACTTATATTTTATTTATTTATTACTTATTTATTTTTAATTAAACTTTAACACTTATAATAGTTTTAGTTATTATAAGTTATTTTATTATTATTATTATTATTAAAAAATAAAAAATAAAAGTATTTTATTTTATTAATATTTTTAAAAACCTTAAAATACTAATTATAACTTTTTTATAGTAATTTACTAATACTTACTTATATTCTTATTTATATTATTTATTTACTATTTAAATTTAATTAAACTTTAACACTTATAGTATTATAATTTATAAGGTAATAAAAGCTATTTTTACTTATTTTAAGTAATTTTAAGTAATTTTAAGCTATTTTAAGCTATTTTAAGCTATTTTAAGCTATTTTAAGCTATTTTAAGCTATTATAAGCTATTATAAGCTATTATATTACTAAAAATTAAAAATACTACAAATACTACATGTAGTAAAAAAATTTCATTATAGTGTAGTATGTAGTGTAGTGTAGTATGTAGTGTAGTGTAGTATGTAGTGTAGTGTAGTATGTAGTGTAGTGTAGTATGTAGTGTAGTGTAGTATGTAGTGTAGTGTAGTATGTAGTGTAGTGTAGTATGTAGTGTAGTGTAGTGTAGTACAAAGCTCTCCTTATAAGGGAGACTAGTTAATTTATTAAAAAAGAAGTTAAAGTATAGATATTTAGAGAAAAGTTATAGTTCCTATAGAAACCCTTACTTTCTTATTATAAAGAAAGATAAAGGGATTTACCTAATCCTATTAGCTACTAAGTATAATAAAGTTATAATATATAATACACTAATTCCCTAAGGAGTAAATATATTTAGTAAGAGCTTTATAATATATAAAATTTTATTAATTATTAACCTACTATTAGGATATAACTAGGTAAAATTAGCGGAAAAGAGCAGGGATATAACTATAATATCTACTATAATTAGGCTTTTATAACTCTATTACTTACTATAGGGGGCTACTAATTTAGTAGCTTAATTTATTAGAATTATTAGCTAAATCCTATTTAATTTAATCCCTAAGATTTATATACCTTTCCTAGATAATATTATAGTTAAAGGCCTAACTATAATATATAATAAGGAGGAAATTATACCTAGAGTATATAGATATATAATAGAATATTTAATTAATATTAATAAAGTATTAGTTAATATTAAACTCTCTAGCTATATAGCCTTAGTAGTTAAGTTAAAGTTTTACTAGAAGTTAGCTAAAATTATTAGATTTATATATAAAACTAATAGGAGAAAACTAACTAAGGTAAAGATAATAAAGATTCTAGACTAGAAAGTTTATTAAGACTTATTAGAGGTATAATCTTTTATTAGATTAATAGGAGTTTACTATATTTAGGTAAAACACTATATATAGAAGGTAAAACCACTAGTAATTCTACTAAGAAAGATAATAGAATAGGAATAAGGACTAGAGTAATAAGAAGCTATAGATATTTTAAAAAAGGTAATAATAATAGCCCTAGTTTTTATTTTACTTAATCTTAGACTAAGTTTTAGGGAGATTATCCTTATAGTTAATATAAGCTTACTTAGATAAGGAGCTTTATTACTATGAATTATTAATAGTAAATACTATCCTATATAATATAAAAGTAGCACCTAGACTATTACTAAAACTAAATATAATATAACTAAGTAAGAATACTAGGTAATTATCTATATATTAAGAAGGCTATAGATTTACCTTTATAGAGTTCCCTTTACACTAGAAATAGACTTATAAGTTCTTATACACTAGATTAATAGCGCTATTAATAATATACCTAGGGCCCTTATTATATAATAGATTAGCTATATTAGGAGGATTAAATAGCTAATAGGTAAAGCACCTTAATAAAGCTCTTCTTATAAACTATACTACTATTTATAAATTATATAGGAAGTCTACCTTCTATTTAATCTATAGATAGGAACTAATCCTACTATTAGAAGTTAAATTACTAACCTAGAGGCTAATTAACTAGGATATAATTACTACTAGTTAAGACCTATTTAAAGCCTAAGTCTAAATACTTAAAAGGAAGGTAAAGGATATTAGAAAGTAAGGGTAAAGGTATTTAACTTTAGAAAGTAAATTATAAATTAAACTAATAAGAACTAGGCTATCTCTCTTAGGAAGGATTAATTAAAACTAGGGGACCTTGTTCTAGTATATAATATTAGAAGGAATATTAATATACTTACTATAAAGAAACTTATAATAAGATAGAATAAACCTTTCTAAATCTATAAGTAATTACTAATCTCTAAGGCTAACTATTTATAAATACTAGATAGGATTTACCTTATAAAAACAATCTTAGGGGATTATATTAAGAAGTTTATTCTAGACTTAGAAGGTTAGTGGACTTTAACTATAGATAGATAGCTACACGCCCCTTAATAAGGCTAGGTAAGGGAAGAAGTTAGTAATAACTATAATTAGGAAGTTATAACTATTATGCTATTAGTAGCTTAATATAATATATCTAATTAAATAGTTAATAATAGAGAAGCAAGTAAAGACCTTAAGGAAGAGGTTAAGCTCCTACCTTAAAGGAGCCTATATTAAGGGATTAAGGTATAATTACCCTACCTAATAGCTAAATAGAAAAAGGAGTATAAAATATACTCCCTAATATACTAATAAGTATATAGATTAAAAACTATCTCCTTTATCCTTTTCTTTAAAAAAATAGGTAAGTTTTATTTAGATACTAAGGATTAAGTAATTAAGGTATAAGTCTAATAGCTAAAAAGTTATATCCTCTTTTCTTTTCTTTATTCCCCTCTAAATTTTATACTATAAACCTAATTTATTTCCTTTCCTATTTTCTCTATTATTTATAAATAGTTTAGAAAGGGAGAAGGTATATCTATTACTAAGTAAGGAGAGTTTTTAAAGTTAATAGTATTTATATTAAGAGAAAAAGTCTTTACTACCTTAGAAAACTACTCTTTTCCTAAGAAAGAAATAAGAGCTCTCTCTTAGGAAGACTAAGGATAATATCTAGAAGTAAAGCGCTATTTATAACTTACTATATAAGACCTATTCTAAATATAATTACTATATATACCTTTACTAACCCTAGAAAGTAAAATATAGTTATAGAAAGGAAAATATATATACTTATTAAAGAAGGTAATATACTATATATATAAGTTTAAGTAATTAGTATAGAAAATACTATTTAATTTACTAAATATTAAGACTAGTAAAGCCTAATAGTGCTTAGGATATTATAAAAAAGCATGTAAAAAGTACTTATTAGGATAAGCTATCTCTATAGGAATAAGGATAGGATAATAATAATTATTTTTAATAATAAGGGCTAAGGTATTATTTACTTTAGTGTAGCTTCTTATAAAGTCCTTTAGTAATTTAGTTCTCTTTATAGCTATAATAAGGTAAGGAGAAGCTCCCTTTAGTGTATCTTTAGAAGGGTAAAGGGAAATCTCTATATATAGTAGGATATTACTATTACTAATATTAATTCTACTTTAAACCTAGAAGGTAAAAAGGAATTTATACTATAAAAATAGAAGCTATTAGTAATAATATAAATATAAGATTAAATAATCCTTAAAAACTTATATAGTCTTTACTAATAAAGGGAGGAATTTTTTTAGCGTGGTTAGACTAGTTTATAGTCTTTATTACTAAAAGCTTGCCCTCTAGGACACTTACCCTTATAATAGTAGTAATATTAGGGAGTCTTTAATAGGTTATATTAAGAGATTTAGCTATAATTAAGTAGTTAGAATAATAAAGTAAGGGATAGTAAAGTAAGGAATATAAGAGGAGGAAAGAAAGAGGGTTAAAGGCCTTAAACTATAAGACACTACCTATAATAGGCATTAATAACTAATAGGCAAATAGCTGCCTATAACTAATTTATAATATTAAACTCTAAATTATAGAAACCACTTAATCCCTATAGCCTACTACCTTATAATAGATACTAGTAGCTAATAGAGAGAGAGGTAAAGGTAACTAATAATAGCTACTGTGTGCCATAAGATGCGCGCCCAGAAACACGCGATCGCGATGACAAGCACTAAGGATTATAGAGATAGATAACATAACAAGGGATAATGATATTAGTCATCTAGGTAAGGGGACTATTTGATCTATAAAGAGACCGCCTATAGCTAGATTCTTTAACCGTAATCACATATAATAAGATTCTTAAGATTATCCCTATATTTTGCTTTAGCTAAGATTATACCTATAATTAAGTTTACTATAAAAAGATAAATTAAAGAGTTTACCCCCCCCCTTATTTATTTAAGGAGTTACTTCTAATCTAATAGACTATTTAATCTAGAATATCTCTATATAATAAGATAATCCTAGCTATTATTATAATTAGTATTGTTAAGTTAATTAACCCCTCTATTATGCGTAGGCTCTAGAGCTACTTATAACTATAGGCTAGTATTATATCTTTTAGGGTATTGTTTTTTACTTAATAAAACTAGTAAAGAAACGCAGTCTTAAACCCCTAGGACTTCTGCTTTCTATTTAATTTACTATAGACTAAGATTAATTAGAAGCGCGCTTTTAGCTATAATTTTTAGCTAATACTAAACTAATTTATATAAAAACCCCTTTATTTTATTTTCCCTATAGTATAATATAGACTAGAAGCCTAGCCCTAGACCCTAGGAAGGCTAAGGTACTAGTTTAAGAATAGCTAATCTAGAGGAACTAAGCTAGATTAAAGAAAGGAGATTATATTATATAGAGATATTAAGGAGGAGGCTAACTAGCTTAAGGGAATACCTTATAAACACTAGCTAAGCTATTACCCCCTTACTAAGAATCTCTAAATATAAGAATATAAAATAAAAAACATTACTTAGTATTATAAACTATTTAATCTTAGGATTTATAGTTAATTTTATATTTATTTAGCTATATATTAGGACCTTATAGTTAATTATAAAGAGCTATATAATTACAGTAGTAGCTCTTACTTATAGGTTATTTATAACTATAAATATTACCCTATAGGAAGACTTCTTTTAGGAAATTTTCTCTAGAATTAAGGCTATTAGTTAAGTATCTATTCTTCTATAAGATTAATTAAAAGCACTATTAACTAATTCTATATCTAATTATATCACTGCTTTACACTCCTACTAGCTAAGTAAAGTAAGATCTATTAAGTAACTAAGTTATTTAAAAGAACTTTAGGATTTACTATTACTAAATACCCTAACTACTAGCTAGAAACTATCTAATCTTAAAATAGTTATAATACTAATATATTCTTACTCTAATAATTAATTAGGGAAGGACCCTAATAATAGGGGAAGAATATCTAGACCCCTTAAAGGCCTTAATATAAAAACCTTTATAAAGCTTCTTAGGGAAATAATAGCTTACTAGATATCTCTTATTATAATATAAAATAGGTATAATATTTAGTAGTTTATAGGGGAGAATATAGCTAACTTTATTAAGGACTTTAAGGCTAAGATAAAGGTAATATATATTCCTAAGAAAGACTAGTATAAAATACTTAAGTATAATATTAACCCTAAGGTCTAGTAAGTTATTAAGATACTAATAGTATTATATACTTAGGTAAAATTAAAGGAGGAAATACTTCTTTAGTTTAATACTATAAGTTAGGATTAAATAGAAAGCGCTTAGGGATAGCTTAAAGACCTTAACCTAATATAACTAAAGTCTATTAATAAGACCTATTACTAGTTATAAAAGCACTAAGCCTTAATATCTAATACTAACCTAATAGGATAGAGAACTACTATAACTTAGTCTAACTATATTTATAAGGCCCTCCTAGAGTATTTAATCTTAAGTTTTATAGATTAAAAAGGGTTTACTTATAAGGAAATTCTAGTTATATAATATAAACCACTTTAGATAGCGCTTAATACGTATATTTATATATAATTAGAGCTTAAGAATAGGGACCCTAAGATCTCTAACTTAGGAGAGTATCCTTTAGATAATACTAAACTTAATCTAAGGAATTAAAGACTATTTAATTAGGTTACCCTTAGTAGCCACTAGGATGCCTAAAGGAACTACTTAGTACTAGCTAAATCTTCTAAGTAAGATAAGAAAGCTATTACCTTTAGTAATAAAGTAAGAAGGGATATAGCCCCTAGATTAGCTAAGTACTAGGATTAAATAGATAATTTAATAAAGCAATTAGCTAAGTTAAAAATTATAGTTATAGCTTAGGTAAGGAAGGAAATTAATATTATAAAGTAGCTTAAAAGGAAGTATAACATTAACTAATAATACTAATAATAGAATTACTAGCTAAATAGCATTATATTATTTAATCTGGATAATAAGTGTGTCTTTAAAATAAATGTAATAGCTAGAAAGGGCCGCTAGAAGAACCATTATTATTACTATAATAGTGACTCTTATATAGCTATAAAGTATAATATATTAGGATTTAATAAGATATTAAAGTTTACTATCTATAACCTAGCTATCTGTATTTTAGTAATTAGGGATAATATAAGGCATTAAATAATACTACCTATCCTACTATTAAAGTTTCTCTAGATTAGTAGCTATACATAAAGGCTAGCTATATTTTAGGTTAAATACTTCCTAGATAGTAAGATTACCTATATAATTCCCTAGATTAAGGAGCATAGCCTTTATAAAGATAAAACCTAGGATATAATACTAGAGAAGTAAGAAGTATTTAATTAAATAGAAAGCTAGTTTAACCCTACTAAATACTAGCTAGAAAGGGAAATTAAAGTAATATTAATCCTATAGAGAAAATCTTTAGAAGCGGTTTTAGTAATTAAATTTAAGAAGTTATATATAAAGGAAGAAAAAGTAGATAACTATATTATAAAGATTATAGCTATTAGAGAATAGGTAGTAAAATACCTAAGAGTTAAGGATATTATAGAAAATAATAAATAAGATTACTAGGGCTAAGAGTAACTTATATAAGAAGATAATACCTTAGCTAAGGGAAAGAAAGATTTACTAGGTAAGGTTAGCTAAAGAATTTTAGATTAACTATATAATAAGGTTTTTTAGAAGAAACTTAGAGTGCCCTTTTAGGATATTTATTATATTATGCTAATACTAGTAAAGGTAGTTAGTAATAAATGCCTCTTATAAGCAAAAGGTATAGAGAATATTTATTATTATAATAAAGACATACTAGGTCTTATACCTCCTTTAAGATTATTTAGTATAAAAATAAACCTAAGATTAATTAATCCTAAGAACTAGATTAATTCTATTATCTAAGTAATAAAGGAAACTCTTAAAGAAGATAAAAAGAATAAAGTAAAGGCTAAGATAAACCCACTAAGAATAGCCCTAATGCCTCTACTAGAAATTAACGCTACCTTATAGGAATAAATCTAGGAAAGGCTAGGTACTTAAGTGGGATAAGATAAACCTTAGTAGGATCTAGTTAATCTATCTAAAGTAAACTTTATACTTAATATAATTATAGAGCTATAAGCTATAGTTAACTAATTATAGGATTTACTATACTTATAGGTCTATTTAGATAACCTAGAAAAGGAGCTTCTCCTAGGGCTTATTAATATAGGATTATAAGGGAATATAATTATAGAAAGCATAGCTAAATACCTAGGCCTAAGAATTTATCCTATAGATATAATAAATACTATATTATTTTCCTTGTATAGGATTAAGATAATTAAGGAGATTTAAATAAAGCTATACCTAGGGAACATCTAAATACCTACTAACTTCTATATTAGTCTAGACTTAGTTAATATAAGCCTAATTCTAGGAATGCTATTTTTTAGGTTATTATAAATATAATTTAATTATTTAAGAAGTAAAGAGCTTTATGCCTAGTGCTGCTTTAGGGATATTATTATTATCTTAAGAGTTATAGGAAGTATCTAATAGCAATACACTAATAAGTAACTAGCTTCGTAACTTACTATTAATATTATTATATTTAGCTATCCTAAAGTTAAGGAAGAGGAAGATTAAATAGTTTATAAAGGATTAGAAGCGGAGATAGATAATAATAAGCAACTAATCCCTATTATAACTAGAGAGGGTATAGATATCTTCTAAGAAGTAATTAAGGATATAATAGTAAACTATACCTAATAACTTAATGTGGTTATAGAGGATTTCTAACCCTAATAATAACTAAAACTACCTAATCTTATAATAAATATAATATATAAGTAAAAAGCTAATAAGATTTATCTACATAATAATATGCCTTCTAATAGGTTAACCCTAGAAGGGGACCTAAAATAGAAAACAAAGAAATAGAAAGAGGCAAAATTATATCTAGATGTATCTAGGAAATATAATAAATATATTACTAGGAGATTTAGCAAAAACCTATAAGGTTTTAGAATAACCTAGGAATAATTAGATTAAATAGTTAAAGGGGTATAAGAATATTTAATAAGGGAAGAAGTTAATATTTTTAAAGAAATCCTTTATAACTAAGAAGTAGCGCTAGTATAAAACTTATTAGAGTATAGAAAAGTTAACCTACTAGTTACTTTACTATAAGTTATTAAGGTTATTAAGCATAAGGTATAGTAAGCTAGTTCTATCTTAATATCTCTTAGGTTATAAGGGAAACTAGTTAATCTATTAAAGAAGAAGTTAAAGTATAGATATTTAGAGGAAAGTTATAGTTCTTATAAGAACCCTTACTTTCTTATTATAAAGAAAGATAAAGGGATTTATCTAATTCTATTAGCTACTAAGTATAATAAAGTTATAATATATAATATGCTAATTCCCTAAGGAGTAAAAGTATTTAGTAAGAGCTTTATAATATATAAAATTTTATTAATTATTAACTTACTATTAGGATATAACTAAGTAAAACTAGTAGAAAAGAGTAAGGATATAACTACAATATTTACTATAATTAGGTTTTTATAACTCTATTACTTACTATAGGGGGCTACTAATTTAGTAGCTTAATTTATTAGAATTATTAGCTAAATCCTATTTAATTTAATCCCTAAGATTTACGTACCTTTCCTAGATAATATTATAGTTAAAGGCCTAACTATAATATATAATAAGGAGGAAATTATACCTAGAGTGCGTAGATATATAATAGAATATTTAATTAATATTAATAAAGTATTAGTTAATATTAAACTCTCTAGCTATATAGCCTTAGTAGCTAAGTTAAAGTTTTACTAGAAGTTAGCTAAAATTATTAGATTTATATATAGTGTTAAGGACTGGCCCCTAGGCAACTGCAGTAGGGCGTTGGTATGATATTAAGAAGCTTAAGAAAGGAAGAAGAAAAAGGGCAGGAAGCTATCCCTAGCGGTGCCCCTTATACCCCCTAGCTACCTTATATTAGCCCCCTTTTCATACCCTAGCTACCCCTATCTACCTCCCCCTTATATGTAGTATAGCTTATGCTTAGGCAAAGGCTAAGCCCTTTATATATACCCTTACTTACCTATTAACTATAGGTCTCCCCTTTATTCCTTCTAATAGGTTTCCTACCTATTTTCTACCTAGCCCCTCTTTATTATTATAATAATATTAGCCCTGCCCCCTACCTATTATTTAGTAGTATATATAATATATCCTAGCTAATCCCCCTTATTTTTATAAGTCTATAATACGTATTCTACCTAGCCCCTCTTTATTATTATAATAATATTAGCCCTGCCCCCTACCTATTATTTAGTAGTATATATAATATATCCTAGCTAATCCCCCTTATTTTTATAAGTCTATAATACGTATTCTACCTAGCCCCTCTTTATTATTATAATAATATTAGCCCTGCCCCTACCTATTATTTAGTAGTGTGTATAATGTGTCTATCCCGCTAGCCTCTATTTATTATAATAATAACTACCCTACCCCTACCTATCTATAACTTACCTAATATAGGTATAAATCCCCTATATAAATATCTTACTTATTTCCTTTATATAGCTTTACCTTCCCTTATATAATATATTCTCTAAACATTATAGTCCTATTATACCTTCTTAATTTATTACCTTAATTCTATCCTACTATTAATTATTTACTTATTAGATATACCTTATAATCTGCTTATTCCTTCCGCTCCCCTAACCAGGCCTATAATACCCCTAGCCTATTCTATTAGTAAGTTCCTTATAAAAGGGGACTCTAATAATAAGTAGTATACTACTCCTATATTAGTTTAGCGCCTATATAGGCTATATATTAAATAATCCCTTACTACTAGTATTTTAAACTATTACCCCCCTAAAAGTAAGGAGTCCTATTCTCCTTATTAGTAGAATTATATTACCTATATCTAGTTAACTAGGCTTCTTTCTACTAATCCCTAACTTTAATATGCCCTTAAGGACCTTAAAGCTAAAATTACTATAGGCACTTATATTCTTATCCCTAGTGTCCTAAAGACCTTAGATACTAAGAAGAAAATACCTATCCTATCCTAGAAGTTCCACTATCTTATAAGCTAGTAGACTACTTTACTAAACTAGGCTTAATTTAATCTAGTACTAGTTTATTTAGCCCTTAGGCCCTCTCTATCTATAAACTTACCTACTATAAATATAACTAGCCTTAATATTACTCTATATATTAGTACTAGTCCCTTAGCTAGCTATAGTATAGGGAATTCTATATAGTAGATTACTAGCGTTTTATTCTAGTAAAATTAGTAGGTAGTTAGTAGCTTAACCACTATATATAAGGAATTCTATAAGTAATCTATAGCCTTTCTTTATATACTTTCTTCTTACTACTATAGTAATAACTAGTGCTATCTTTAATATATTAAAGTAAGTAATAACTTACCTTCTTATTATTATTAATAGTACTCCTAACTTACTTCTAAAGTAAGTCCTACCTATAAATATACCCCTTACTTCTCTAGAGCTAGCTAGCCCCTAGCTAGGACTAATAGTCCCCCTCTTTATAGCCCTCTAAGTATATCTCTAGCTAGTGCCCCTCCTATATATACTTATTTTATACCTCTTAATTATACTATCTAGAACCTAGGTAGTACCTATAGTAGGTAGCTCTAACTACTATATATATCTACCTATGCCTCTCCTATATATAGGTTAGCATTAACTAGCCCCTAAGCAGAGAAGAGGCCTATTAACCTAAGTTCCTCTAGGGAACTAAGTAATATCTATAATATAGTAGATAGTAGTAATACCTAAGTAATAGTAGGTAGTAGTATATTTATGCCTTAGGTGCTAGTAGAAGTCTCTATAGGTAGATAAGTTTTCTAAAATTAATTTAGTTTATTATTAACTTATATATTACCCTATTCTACCTTAAATTTATTAAGGGCTTTTATCTTATCTATACTCTCTAATAGTTCCTATATTAGTTATATATACCCTACCTACTTAACTAAGATATTCTATCTCCTACCCTATTCTAGTATATTCTAAGCTACTAAGATCTATTCTATTTAATATTCCTTAATAAGTTTATTATTATTCTCTACTAGAACCTATTCTAGACCTAGGTATAAGTTCTATAGTTTTTAGCTAGGAAGTAGATCCTTTACTACCCTTTTAATAAGGTTAATATAGAAAACTAGATAAATACCCTTTAGTATATCTAACTAGACTATAAGTAAAGATAGTATTTCTATAATTATATACTTAGTAGCTACCTAGTTAAGTTTCCTTAAAGAATAGTTTATCTTAATATTTTTAAGTAATAACTATACTTTATCCCTAATCTAGAAATATTCTACTAGGTATCTTAATACTAATATAGTATCCTATTACTATTACTATATATAAGCTATTATAGCCTAAGCTAAGAGAGTACCCTCTTAGAGGTAACTTAGGAATTAAATAGCTTTACCCTTTAGTATAGTTATAGAGGTAGAATAGTTAGGCTAGGACTAGATAGGCTCTAGGTTATAACTATAAAGTAATCTATTTAGGCTTACCCTAGTAACTAAAGAGATCCTATTATTTATTATAAGTTAGTAAGTAGTAAGGTATTTAGGCTAGTTATACTATAAGAAGGAGATTATTATATATAGGATTACCTATACTTCCTAGTTTACCTATTCTATACTACTATTAGTCTAGGGGTAATATAATATAGAAAGTAACTAGTTAATCCCTACTAAGGAGTATAATATTATCTAGAACTTCCCTAACTAGTCTAATCCTTAATCTATAATAATAAACTAAGGAAACCCTCTAAATCTCTACTAGACTATCTTAAATTATTCTACACACTCCTTAGCCCTAATAGAGATTATAGCCTCTAGCTATATAAACTTTAAGAGTCTATCTATAATTACTATAAGGTACTATAGCCTCTCTAGAGATAATACTAGTAGGTTTATTATAAAGTTAATAGAGATCTATAACTAGAACTAGTTAGGAATTAGTAAGAGCTTTAGTAAGCCCTAGCACTATTAATAGCTCTTATAACTACTAATATAGTAGTAATTATAAATAAACCTAGTAATATTCTATAATATCCTATTTTAATAAAACTATTACTATAATATCTAGAATATAGTATTATAGCCTAGGTATCCTACTACTAGTAAGTTATAGTACTATTATATAAGGGTTATTATAAGGGGCTCCTAAGCTAGGACCTATATATACCCTTAAAATTAAAGCGCTCTATAGGTACTTATAGAGTAGTTTACTACCTACTCTCTTATTATTACCCCTAGGGGAAACCTCTAGGTACCTTCCTAAATAGCCCTTAGTTAGATACTATATATAGGATCTAATATAATAGCCTAGTCCTAGAGAGCCTAGAGGTGCTTATTAGTAAAGAGAGCCTTCCCTACTAGTAGTAGGGGTATATATAACTAGTGTAGCTCTATATTAGACTTATCCTAGTATACTCCTAGTAATAGTAATAGCTAAGTAATAGTAAGGGGTTATAAGACCTATTCTATTCTTAAAGTTACTCCTTATTAGTCTTATTCCCTTTAAGATAAAGTATCTAGTTATTAAGCCTATATACTAGGCCTATAGCGTAGATAAAAATTAAATAGTATAAGTATATCTACCTATTAGGCCTACTATTCTAATATTAACCTTAGGGTTATAAAGTGCTCTAGGTTCTTATAGTCTATATAAATAGTAAATAAATAGGAAATGCCCTATAACTCTACTAACTATACCTTTAAGTATAAGATAATAGCTAATAGTTCCTTATTATAGATTATATAGTTCTTTTATAAAGCTATAAGGCTAGTAGAGTAGTAAGTAACTAGGTATATTATATTATTAGGTCCCTATTATAAAAGGTACCTACTAAGGGCTATGCCTAAATAGTTAGCCTCTACTACTATAGGATAATCTAGGTCCTATTATACTAGGACTAGATATGTAATAAAAGCATCTTTTAACCTCTTAAAAGTATTATTCTCCTCTAGTCCCTAATAAAAAGGGGTATTCTTCCTAGTAAGTTATATAAGTAGCGCTACTAACTCTAAAAAGTTCCTAATAAAGTTATAGTAAAAGTTTATAAACCCTAAAAAGCTTTAGACCCCCTATAGTTTTATAGGTACTACCTATTCTCTTATAGCCACTACCTTTACTAGATTAGGATAGATTAAATAGCCTACTATAATAATATACCCTAGGTATTAGATCTTTTTTATAGTAAATATAGACTTATTAAGGTTAAGGTATAACCCTATAGCCCTTAAGCACCCTAGTATAAGTTAAACCTTTACTATATAGTCCTTCCTTAACCCCCTTAAATAAACTAAGATATTATTAAGATATACTATTATAAAATCTCCTAATATATCCCCTAAGGATTTATTAATATAGTATTAGAAGGTTATTAATATACTAGCTAGGCTAAATAGGTAAACTAGCTATTTAAATAACCTAAACCTTATATAAAAGGCTATAAGGTGCTCCTTACCCTTAGCTATCTATAGTTTATAGAATACTATATAAATATCTACCTTTATAAACTAGTATACCTAGGAAAGGGAGTATAAGGTTTCCTTAATTAATAGGAGTGGGTAGTAATTCTATACTATTATCTTATTAAGTATGTAATAGTCTATATAGAAACGCTATCCCTTATTTAATTTTTTAATAAGAAAAACTAGAGCTATAGCTAATAAGAAGCTAGCATAGATCTATCCTTTATCTATAAGGTCTATAATCTAGCGCTAAACCTCTAAGAGCTAGTCCCTTAGTATATTATATAATAGCCCCTATAGGAGTGCTAGTTAGGACCTATCTAAGTTCTTATATAACTATATATAGTAATTAAGAGAACCCCTATAGGGAGGTAGGCTATTAGCCTTAGCCTTATTAAAAAGGTCTATAAAGTCTGCTAATTCCTCTAGTACTATAGCTATATCTAGACTATTTAGTATTATTTTAGGCACTATAATCTATAGTATTATTATTATCTCCTTAAGGCTTATAGTAATAAACCTTATTATAGTATCCTTTATCTATTATACCTATTATACCTCTATAGCGTATAAGGATCTAATAATCCCCCACACTAGGGGTTCTCCCTTATACTTAGTAGCCTCTAATATATAAAGGCCCTCTACTACCCTAATAACTAGCTACTATTCTACTATATAAATTACTACCTTATAGTATTCTAGCTATAGTATCCTAAATATTATATCTTAGGTAAGGCCTAGGATAATATATAAATATACTAATAACTCCTAGCTATTAATATTAATTCTAGCACGCACTATATAGGTAATAAAAAAGGAGTCTTCCCTCTATTATATCCCCCTTCTCTTTATTTCTACTATAGTATAGACCTACCTATATTTTAGTAGTTATATAAGCTCT
>JFGX01000515.1:0-16684 GCA_000729855.1 Epichloe aotearoae | reverse complement strand
AAATTTATTAGTTATATATAGAATATCTTCTAGGCATAAGATCCTATATAATAGTACTCCTATATTAACCCTTTTTAGACTAAAACTATCTCCTTTCTTATTAGATTTATTATTAGTCTTATTTTTACCTTTTACTTTCTCTATAATATCCTTACTAAAATAAGTATAATATATAAAAGGATTATTAACTAAATAGTTAGTATTAACCTTACTAGTTACTATTAGCTATATAACCTTCTAATGTTTACTAATAGTAATAGTTTTATTAGTTAAGTTATAGGTAACTATCTATTCTTAGCTAGATTTACTAATTAGTATATTAGGAAAATACTTTAAATATAACTCTATATAATACATACTTATTTCCTAATTTTCCTACGCTATTTTCTAAGTAACTAGTATATATAACTATACTTTTAGTAAAATTATTACTATATAGGTAGTAATTACCTACTAATATAAACCCTTATTTATTAGTTAGAATATTTCTACTTATACTACTATACTATAGACTAACCTAAAAACCACCTTAGGGTATATAAAATTAATTTTTACTCTATATTTATAAAGAAAATTTATTCTAAGTAATAGTTTAGGGCCTAGATTTAGGATTATATTTACTATAACTATAAAGTATCTAGTAATTTCTATTCTATATACTACTCCTAGGATATAAAAATTAAATATAGTGGTTTTAGTTATAAAAAAGGATAACTAGACTCTAGATATAGGCTTTAGTTCCTATATTCCCTATTTTATATTTAACCTATTTTACTATAACTACCCTTTATCTACTAGAATTAATAATATTCCTATATTAAGGTAAATCTAATAACTCTTGCCTTTATTATTAAATTTAAGAGGGATTTTTAAATATATATTTGCCCTTTTACTATTATACTTAACCTCTTAAGGTCTTACTATAGCCTTAATTACTTATCCTAGGGTAAGCTATTTTAACCTAGGTATATCTATCTTAGTAGTAGCCTTATTTATTTCTTTTTTAATATTATTAATAAAATAGGTTTTAATAAAGTTAGTCTCTTATACTCTATTCTCTAGAACCTCCCCTTCTTTAGTTATATAATAACTATATTCCTAAAGATAAGTTTTATACTATTATATATTAGAATTATTATTATACACTATAATATATATATACTCCTTCTCTTTATTAGATAGCTTTTCCTAATACTAGAATTACTATAGCTACTAATATTAACCTCTTATCTCTAGTAGTCCTAAGTCCTATAGATATTACCTATTTTACTAGTTCTAAATATTCTCTTATTAGCTTTAGTTAAAACCTAGTTATTCTCCTTAATTCTCTTAGAGATTATTCTACTAGGGCCTCTAGTTTTATCCTTTAGTATATTAGTTTTACTAATATAGCTTTAGTTAGAAAAATCCTAAAGGTCTTTAAGTACTCTAATTATCCTATTAGTAATATTAGTTCTCTAATAGGAACTATATATTTAATAGCCTATTCTAATTAGCTTATACTTTATCCTTATTATTCTCTAAATTACTACTAGATATTTTAGTATTAAAGTAGACCTTAATCTTTTCTTTATTCTTTTTACCTTTAGGGTAGCTTTTACTATATAAATAGTTATATAGGTTATATCTTTTATTATTTACTATAGTAATATAGGCTAATCTTATATTATCTTTAGTTAGAACTAGGTATATCTAATATAATCCTAGATAAAGCTTAAGATATAGGCACACTAGGAGCTAATAATTAGTTATTTTACTATTTGCCCTTATATACTAGAAAATCTTTAATATAAATTCGCGGAAAAAGACCTTATTTAAGATATCCTTCTTTATATATTTTGCTTTATTAAGCTACGCTATTATATCCTATACTTAAATACTAAATTCCTTTTATATAGTAGTAAACACTATTAATATATTATTAAATATAATAGTTTATTTGCCTATATTAAGATATTATCTATACTATACTATTATATCTCCTTAGAATAGTATCTAAATCTTTTTCTAAATAATATCTTACTAGCTAGGATTAGTATAATATAGGTAATCTTTAACTACCTAGATTTATAATTTAATATTATAAAAAATAGTCTACTTCCTATTATATATAATAAGGTTATTACTAGCTTTTTCTAGTTTATTATAAGGCTTAAAGTGTCTAATATCTATAATCTTCTATATTAAATCTATATTTTATTCTACTATCTCCGCTTACTAACTATACTAATCCTAATTTAGCGCTAGATCTATCCTTCCTTAGTAGCTAGGGTTAGTATACTATCCTTAGTCTAGGTAATATAGTGCTTAATACTATACCTAGTAAGGATTTAGCTACTACTATATAAATCCTTACTAGTACTATAGTAGTATAGGTTATACTACTTATCCTAGGTAGGTATCTAAGTAGCTCTTATATTATCCCTAGTTACTTAGTAAATATATTATTCCCTATATAGTATTTTATACTATTAGTATTAAACCTACTAAGGTACTAATACCTTATAAGTTTCTAAGTTTAGTTACTAATCTAAATACTAGCTAGTCTATTCTAGTCACTACTTTATCTATTATAGCTTACTATATAGCCTATTACTATTCTAATACTCCTTATAATAACCTTATAGTATTATATTTAGTAAGCCTAGTTTAAAATTCCTTTAATTCTAGTATATTTCCTAAGGGTCCTAGTTATAGGTTTTCTAAATTTAACTTTATTAATTAGTTAGGGGGTTTAGTATATTAAGTAGTAGTGTTATTTTTAGGGTAGTTTATAATCCCCTTTCCTTTATTATTTTTATCCTTCTCTATATCTTTCTTAGTCTTAGTAGTTATAATACTATTTATAGGACTAGTAATACCCTCTACTTACTACTCTAAGGCCTTACTACCCTCTAATCTAGTAGATTTATTAAGAAATCCTTTAGATTTAGCTTTACTAATATAGATTTTAACTTAATTCTAAGTAAGATATATAGCTTATAAATCTACTAGGTTCTAGTAAATAGGTAGTTCTTAATCTCTTAGCTATTCCCTCTTCTTAAGAATTCTATTATTAAATTTATATCTTATAAGGTTATTTAAGTCTTCTTATTTACTAGTTCTAATAAGTTTCTATTTTTAATATCTAAAATCTAGGTTTATACTATTAAATATCTAAAATTAATAAATAAGGTATAGTTTATTTTTAGTAACTAGAAAAGTAAATTTACATTATAAATAGTTAGTTTTAGACATAGGGTTTCTATATCTAGGTTACTAGAGGTATATAATAAAAGAATCTCTAATTACTACTACTTATTACGTGCTAGCTCTATATAATATAGGTTAAATCTATTAGAGGGGCTAATAGATTTAACTAGTTATAAGTTATACTAATTTTACTTATAAAAGCTACTATTAGGTATAATATATGATGTTAGAAGTAAGTTAATTCTTCTAACTAGAGTGCCGAATCCGGCCCTATAAACGTCCCTCGTGACTGAGCTCATTCTGCCACGTAACAACTAGCCTATCCTTTAGCGCTAGGTTTACTAGTAGCTCATTTTCCTTAGCTATCTTTACCTTTTTATAGGCCTTTTCTTTTCTTTTACTAAGGGCACTAGGGTTACTATATTTTCTAATACCCTAAGGTATTACCTCCTTACCCTTTATTTTAGCCTTATAATATAGCTTAATTACTATAAAGTAAAACTTTACTAAGCTATAAGGTATTTTTATAATATAAGTCTTCTTATTAGTAGTAAGTAGCTTATAAGGGCTATACTACCTTTCTTTCTCTCTTTATATATATATATTAGCCTATAGTAATAGCTAATATATTAGTAATATATCTAAGCTATTCTAGGTACTAAGGGTATTATAAACCTACCTCTTAGCTAAGTAATAGTATACTTTATTAGTAGCTTTCTAAATTACTTTAGCTTATTAAATAATAAAGACACTTAGTAATAACTTATCTATTATCTATAAGTAAGCTTTAATAGCTATTTAAAGCTATTATTTAGGTATAAGTCTAATGCTAATTAAATCTATAATAATATTATAAGCCTAGTATAAGGGTTTATAATATCTTTTAACCTTTCTAATACTATTATTAGCTTTAATAAGTACCTTATTAGTTTTAATTAATATTAGATAAGTATAGTGCTAAAATTTAGTAAAAGTAAAGTTCTTACTAGTATTATAAATAATTTACTCTAGAGGGCTAAGATATATATTAATCTAGTATTCCTTAATAGTATTCTAGATATTATAGGCCTTTTACTTATTAGGATTAAGGAATTAGGCTACTTAGAAAGAGATTACTAAATTAATAATATAAAGGACTAGTTAGGAGTTAATTTATATGATATTAATAATAATTTTATAGTTAAATTTATAGTTATCCTTAATTATAAATTTAAATTAACTAAGGGCCTTTTTATTTATTTAATAATAGTAATAAATCTTAGTTAGCTTCTTAATTACTTAGTATTTAATATTATAACTAGCTTATTAAAGAATCTTTATAAGCTATTAAACTAAGAAATAACTAAATCTTTAGTGTAGTTAGTAAATATCCCTTTCTAATAGGTAAAAAGTAACTATTTCTTTTGCTTCTAATAGCTACTATAAATAACCCTATTATTATATAATTAGTATAGTCTTATTACCTTAGATTAATACATTAGTAAAGTTATTAATCTTAATATTTATTCTATTTATATTAGTAATAAAGAAGAGGAAAGGTATAGTAATACTAATAATATAGAAATCTAGCTTACTAAGTTCTATAAGCATACTAATAATACTGTATATTATTACCTCTCTAGCACTAAATTTAATAACTTACTAAGGGTAGGGTTTAATCTTTAGTAAGGGTATTAGCTTTATTAAAGCTTTAACCTATATAATACCTATACTTAATTTACCTATAGCACTTATATTAGGTATAATTTCTCTAAAGACCTCTTTAGAATAGTGTTCTTTAAAGATATATAATATAGGCCCTTTATTAAAGTCTTAGGGTTTATATAGTTTTTATTTAAGGAAAGTATATTAAAATACCTAATTTTTAAGGGTAGTAAGGATATCTATATTAATAAGGGTATTATTAACCTCTAGCCCTAAGTAAAAGAATTATATATATATATTATTTACGCTAGATAGCAATTTATGCTTTTACTAGTACTCCTGCGGTGATGTTGCTTTGTAGTAGGAAAACCGTACTAGGTTACTAATTATCTAGTTGCCTAGATAACTAGTTAGTTGCCTAGTTAGGTGAAAAACCTACTACGATTTGTTACGCTATGTACATGGTTCCTGCTCGTGAGTGTTTGATATCTAAATACCCTTTTTACAACGATATTCCAATAACTATCCCCGTATTCTTTAATCCGGTTCCCTATCCCTTAGTTATGCAATATAGTTGCAAACCCTAGCTCAAAATTAGACCCTAGAGCTCTGGGTATCCTAGCTAATTTATATAGCGAAGTAGCTTGTTTAATTCGCTTGCAATACTAGGAAAAGTGGGGGGCCGGACCCACTTTTCTTCGCATTGCGATTGGTTCAATTTTAGAGGTGTGACCAAGACCTCTAAAATTGTGCCCCGTGCGGGATTCGAACCCACGACCTGCGACCCGGAACAGGTCTCCACAGCGTGTAACCACCACGCCACGGGGTAAAAGAATTATATAATACTTAGTTATATCCCTAATGCTAGGTTATTATTAGTATTATTATTATTATTATCTTATACCTATATATAGGCCTTAATTTTACCTTCCTAGCCTTTACTATTAGTATTATTAGCCTTATTAATAGTATTTTCTTTATAAGAAATAAGAAATACTTAGAACTTCTTATCTAAAAGGGGTATATAATAGCTTTTACTAGCTTATTACCTTTCTTTCTTTTTTTAATACTTTATATTAGTATAGTTAAATAGCTAGTAGCTATTTTTACTATAAATAAAGTACTATTTAAGGCTTTACTATATAGTCTTATAATAGCTTTCTTTACTATAGCTTTAGATAAATCTTCCTCTTAATACTAGTAATATTAAGTACTTTTTTAGCTTAATTTCTTAAGAATTATTAACTTATAAAAGTCTTTTATAAGGTTCTTAAAGCTTAAGGAGTATATATACTTTATTACCTAGTATTTAAGTATACTAGCTACTATATTTAGTATTTACTTATAGAGTTTTATATTTACTATATTAAAGAAATATAACTATTATAAATTTTCTTAAGGGTAATTAATATAATCTTAAGGTACTTAAACTTACTTTTATTAAGATTCTTAGTAGTAATATTATTAAGTATTATATTACTTTACTTTTATTAGTAAAACTATTAATTACTTTTTATCTTAAAGTATTAATAAATATTAGTAATTATCCTTTTATATAAGAAGTTTTTACTTAAAAGATAGTTAAGGAAGTATTACTTAGTATTTCCTATTAGTATAATAAGGAATACTTTTTAGAAGTAAGATTAGGAAAGGTTAATTTAATTATATTTACTTTAGAAAAGGGTAATCTTTAGTAGAAGAAAGTTATATAGCTTTTTACTATATTAGTTACTATTCTTATATATCTTTATAAGCTTAGAGATTTTCTTTATAATTTACTTATTAAAAAGAGTATATATTATTAGTAAAATAAGTTCATAGGAATAGGGGTATTATTTAGGTTAGGGGTTCTAATATTAAGGGAAATACTATATTTAATTTTATAGAAAGTAAAGAGTTATTTAAGGGAAAATATAATAAATTCTAATATTATAAATTAAGGAGGTTAGGTTTATTAATTATACTAAGTTTAAACCTATAGCTTAAGGGGTTTAGAAAATTATAACCTTTTTTTTAGCTATATTATTCTTATTTCCTCTTAAAGAACTTAGTTTAATAAGTTTATAATTAAAATTCCTATTCCCCTAGGAATATATACTCTATTTTCTTATAGAATATTATATAACTTCTATATAATATTCTTATTAGCTCTCTTAAAGGTATTTTTAGACTAACTTTTAAAGTTCTCTTTAAAGTTTTTCTAGAGATTTTCTTCTTTCTAGCCTTAGTACTATATAGTTATAATAAACCTTATAATTTAGTTATTAAGTTTATACTATATAGTAGTATTTAGATCTAGTTATACTAGCTCTTTTTATTTTCTTATAAGGGTTAAATAGTATAATTAAAGCTACTTAAGTAACTTTTCCTTTAAAGGTCTTATAAGGGATATCTCTTAGGGTACCTTAGGTGTCTTACCTTTAGGGAACTATTATTATTAAGCTAGTGTTATTAAAGGACTACTTTCTAATCCTATTCTTATATTAAAAATAGTTTAGTCTTTACTCTATAGTAAAAATACTAGGCTTTACTAGCCCTAAAGGGTTAAGGCTTAATAATACCTTAGTATATTCGAACTAGGGTAAATAAAATAGTAATTAGGATAGGGTAAAAAACTAATATTATTTACTATTAACTTTATTAATATAATAAAGCTAGGTAGCTTAATTAAAAGGGATAAATAGGAGTATAATTAATAAGGTAATTTAAATAGAGTATATAAGAGGCTACTTCTTTTATCCTTTATACTTGTAAAGGGCTTGGGCTTTGCCTAAGCATAAGCCGTACTGCACGTAAGGGGGAGGCAGATAGGGGTAGCTAGGGTATGAAAAGGGGGCTGACATAAGGTAGCTAGGGGGTATAAGGGGCACCGCTAGGGATAGCTTCCTGCCCTTTTCTTCTTCCTTTCTTAAGCTTCTTAATATCATATTAACGCCCTACCGCAGTTGCCTAGGGGCTAGTCCTTAACAATACTATTCTTTAGATAAAAGATCTAAAGGGTAGTATAATAATAGTGTAATTTCCCTTTATTACACTAGGATAAATAAAAAAGAAGGAAAAATAGGAAAAATAGGAAAAGGAATATAGGATAAAGATAATAAGTATAATAAGTATAAAAAATAAGAAAAATAAGAAAAATAAGAAAAATAAGAAAAATAAGAAAAATAAGAAAAATAAGAAAAATAAGAAAAATAAGAAAAATAAGAAAAATAAGAAAAATAAGAAAAATAAGAAAAATAAGAAAAATAAGAAAAATAAGAAAAATAAGAAAAATAAGAAAAATAAGAAAAATAAGAAAAAGGGGAAAAAGGGGAAAAATAGGAAAGAAGGAAAAGATAAGTTATAAAGATAGCGTAAACCTAGAAATAAAGATAGTATAAATATAGAAATAAGTCTTTAACTATATATTATATATACTAAGTATAGAGGTATAAAGACTATTATAGTAAAAAATACTATAGGAAAGAGAGGTTATAAACCTATTAGCTAGCTTTAGCTAAGGTTATATTAATATTAGGTTTAAGATAAATACCTTATAGTAATAGACTTAGTTATTTAGTTAGTTTTCTTATAATAAATAATAGAACTAAATCTTTAACTATAATATTCTATAGGCCTAATAGTTAAGTAAAGAATTAATCCCTTAAAAGCCTAAAAAGTCTAAAGATCTAGTCTTTTCTATTAGTATACTCTAAGTTATGCTTTCTTACTTAAATAGTCTAAAGACTTAAGGGGTAAGGAGCTATAAGTATAAAAATATCTTTTCTTTATAGGCCTAACTTATCTATAGTTTTTTAACTACTAATTAGTATAAGTTTTACTAAGGAATAATACACTAGTATAAAGAGGTTTAATTTAATATTAAAGGTAATAATAATTAATAATAACTTTAAAGCTAAGAAAAGGAAGAAAAAGAGGAATTTAGCTAGGTTAAAAGGTAAGCAAAAAGTAAGAAAAGTAAGGTAGTAGTAGTATTACAGTGTAAGGGCACTATAATATTATAAGGTTATAGCTAATTATATTATATGTATTTATTTAAGGGCCTTATATTTGCCGTAACCTTTAGCCACGATTAAACCAAACAAGACCCGAAGGTCCAAAGGATTTAACAAGTACTTCCTAAGGTTTACCTCTTTTATTAATTTTTTTTTTACTTAGTAAAACTTTTTAAAATGTACGGTACTATTGCCAATTAGCAAGCTAGTTAGCAACAGCTATACAACCACTTAAAGCTCTAGAGGTCTAGGACTAATAGAGCTACTACGCTAATTAATAAATTAATTAGCGCGCACGCAGAAGAAAATATGTAAATATTACTATTAAAATTAATTAAAGATAGCTTTTATAATAACTAGTAAATTAATAAAATTAATTTTAGTTATTATATATAGGTAATATAGTGTTATTAGTTAAGTTAATTAAGAGTTCTAGTTAACTAAATAGATAATTTCCTTATCCCTCTTATAGACCCTCTAACCTTATTAGAGGTCTAAGGTTACTAGTAAGGGTTCTAAAGCTACTTTTTATTTTCTATAAAATTTATTTATAAGGAAAAATAAGATTAATAACTTATGTACTAAGAAACTATATGCTAATATATACTAACTTTCTAACCTAAAAAATAACTATATATATAATAAAAACCCTAACTAGTAGTACCTAATTACTAGTTACAAGACTTTTATATAACCTCTAGTAATAGAGATATTTGTAGTTATAAATAAGGTATAAGGTAACCTATTCCTAATTAGAACTAGTACTATAGCTAGGGCTATAGCATAGGCTATAGTGTAGCTATATAACTTAGTAAGCTATTTATATAATACTAATTAATTTAATTAATTATATTACCTATATAGTTAGTTACGACTATTAATGGTTATAACGTAGCTTTACTTCGCTAGCTAATAACTGCTAATAGCTATAGTATAGCTGTTGTGCCTAAAGCTTATAGATATAAGCACTAGCAGACCTTCTTTAATAGAAGAGGTTAGACCTTAATTTACTAGAAAAAGGGTTATACAAAATAAGCCCTATAAATAGGCCTTATTTTTTAACAAAACTTTATAAGTACCTTTAAACTATTCTAAGTATAGTAACTATAGGATTTACTAATAATATAAATATAGTAGTATTTAGTAAAAATATAGTATAAACTTAAAGAAAGCTTAAGGCTATATAAAAGGTTTATAAAAACTAGATAAAGAAAATAAAAGTAAAGGTTAACTTAGTAAAGACTAAACTTATATACTTAATTAAGTCTTACTAACTCTCTTAGACTAAGGTCTACCTTAAAGTAAAGAAAATAATACTTATAAAGTTATATAAATTTCTTAGAGTTTAGATTAATAAGAAACTTAACTAAAGTACTTATAAGAATATCCTTAAAAGTAAGTTTACTTAGTAATACCTTATACTCTTTATATTATTAGTATTAGTATAAGAATATATATATATTATTTACGCTAGTTAGCTTACTACGTGGCTATTACTAGTACTCCAGCTGCTTAGTTAAAAGGGAAAACCCTAAGATAGGAAGAAAAACCCTCCTATGTCTATGTTTAGGCTAGCGCCGCCCCTATTACAAGCCTGCGCTGCGAAGTATATAGCCTATTATAGGTGGTTATTACTAGCTTGCGCTAGCCTTATCCCTTAGAAAAGAAAAGAAAAAGGAAAATATATTATAATTAGTGCCTCTAGTCCCCTTTTAGCGCTAGCCTAGGCCTATAGTAAGCCTATCCTAGGCCTCTTAGCGTTATTATATGCGTGGTGAATTTAGGTTTATAATATTAATTTACTTCTTGTTTGCTTTTTCGTTAACTCTTCCAAAGCCCCACTTTTCTGCCAAGTCTGACCTGGTTCCGGCCCGTAAGTCTTATAAAGCCTAAGCACCTGTTTTTGTGTTTTAGCCAAGAATCTCGATGTGAGTCCCTTCTGCCCTTACTCTAAGCCTGTCCTACGTCTAATCTAGGTTAGCTTGGCAAACCTTAAGAAATATAATGTGTTTTATGCGAATCCTAATTAATTTAGGACCTAGGGCATTAGTGCTATAATATTATTAGTAAGTTAGTTTAATTTAGGCCTAAGGATAGCGCTAACTTAGTTAGGTAAGGGTAGCTATAAGTGCTTACTTTAACTATTAGGTCTAGAATTATAGTTATAAAAAGGTAAGGGCTACCTCTATTCTAGCTCTATTTTAGTACTAATCTGCTTATAGCTAAATATAGCTAGTTAGCAAAATAAGTATCTATAGTTATCTAAAACCTAAGCGGCTATTATTACTAGGGGCGCTATAAGTACCGCTATACTAGATTAGTACTAGGCCTAATCTAGGTCTAATGTCTTTTTCTAGGTCCTAGAAGATTTCTAGAACTATATTAAAAACTCTATACTAATAATTAGAGTAAGAAGAAATAGAGCGTATTAGTAATAAGCCTTAACTAGGCTAGGTTTACTAGGGACTAATATAATAAACTTATTTTCTAGCTATATTACCTAGATATACATATAGTAAAGATAAACTATCTCCTAGCTACTACTCTCCCTATAAAGAATTACATAAAAATTATAAAGAATATAATCCCCCTTTCTAAGGAGAAGTAAGGTAGTAGTTAGGTTTTAGTTTAGGAGAGGGGTAAGGGTAGGCTAGAGGGACTTATAATACTAGGAGTTTATAGTTAAAATTAATTTAATAACTATTCTAGATATGCCTTATTTTCTTTAGTAACTATATTCCTATATTATAAGTCTGCTTCTAGTCCGCTAGCGACCCTATATTATCTAATCTAGATCTTATCCTAGTCTATAGTTATTATCTATGTTTATTATATCTATACCTTGCTAATTTTCCTATGCGCTTTAAAAATAACCTAGGTCCTTCTCTTATCTACACTAGCTAAAAGCTAGGTCTTACACTAGTGTATAATATTATAGTCTTCTTATACCTATAAACTATCTAGCTATAGACCTTGCCTTTAGGGGATTATTTAGGGCTAGCCTTACTTCCTATATATTAGCAGGCTAATATTATTAGGGCTACCTATAGCTATAGTTACTATAACTAATAATTATATAGTATTAGTCCTTTACTACTTAGCTATAGCTACATAGGGGTAATATTACCCTAGGAATACCTCTTTAGAATAAGAACTTATTAAGGCTAATCTTTTCTATATATAACTAGACTAATATTAAAGAGATATATTTTTCTAGCCCTATATAGAACTTCTAGATCTCCTTTAGGTTATAGGTTAGTAAGCAGTCCTTAGTTAGTTCTCTAATACACTTACTCTAGCTTAGTTACTCTTTATTATACTAGTCTTCCTATTATCTCTTTTACTCCTTATATAGTTTAGTATCTAGTTTATTATTAGTAAGGGGAGGTCTCCTTCTATAGTATAGTACTATTACTACTAAGCTAGCTATAGTTTAGATCTTTTCTATAATTTTACTATGTATAATCCTTGCCTTAAACTTCTATTTTATCTTATTTAGGTATAGATTAAGGGGGGGAATATAAGTCTTAACCTCTAGCTAAGTAATAGGTATAGCTTTAAATACCTTAGCTATAGTCTAAAGGTAGGCTAATTAGTCTATTATAAAGCTTCTAATAACTTCTCTTAGTTTTCCTCCTTTCTTTATTAGGGTATAATAAACACTTACCCTATAGGTAAGGATAGGTTAGATAATTTATATATATAGGAGTTAAGTGTCCCTAAAGCTATATCCCTATGCTAATACTAATAATATAAAGAGTATAAGCTATTACTAGGTAAACTTACCCTTAAGGATATTTTTATAGGCACTTTAGTTAAGTTTTCTATTTACCTAGACTCTAAGGAATCTATATAACTCTATAGGCACTATCTCCTTTACTCTAAGCTAAACCCTAGTTTAGGGGGGTTAGTAAGACCTAGTAAAGTATATAAGTTTAGTCTTTACTAGGTTAAACTTTACTCTTACTTTCTTTATCTAGTCTTTATAAACCTTTTATATAGCCTTAAGCCTTCTCTAGGTCTATACTATATTCTTACTAAATACTACTATATTTATATTATTAGTAAATCTAATAGCTACTATACCTAGGATAGTCTAGAGATACTTATAAAGTTTTACTAAATATAGAAGGAATAAGATTAGTAAGAGAGATAAGCCTTAGGGGGTACTAGCTTTAATTATAAAAGGTCTTAAGAGTTCTTTATTAAAGCTAAGCTAGCTTATTCTCTCTATAAGAAAGCTATATATAACTACTATAAGCTAGTATAGGATTCCTATTTTAATAAGAAGGGTAATTAGGTATAAATAGCTTACTCTATTAAATACTACTAATATATTTATTTATACTAGTAAGGTAATACTACCTCTCCCCTAGGCCTCTCTTATATATTCTATAAGCACTCTATTTATAGTTTTTATTAATCTATTTATCCTATTACTTATTTATAATTTAAGGAGGAGGCCTTTTGCCTTAGTAAAGGCTATAAGTTACTTTATAATTACTACTTTTATAATCTTTCTTACTATATTTAATAATAAGATAGGTCTTTATATATTAGCTCTTCTTATCTCTTTAGTTATTTTACCTAGTTTTCTTATTATAACTACTCTTATAGTCTAAAACTAAGCTAGGAAGTATCTTACTTTAAGGACTATATTTAGTAGTTAGGCTATAGCGTCTTTAGCTAGGTTACTATAGGCTTTAATTAGGCCTGCAAGTATCTTATTATCTCCTAGGGCTTTCTAGCTAGCTATGTGTAATAGGATATCTATAATCTCTTCTTATCTAAATTATTCCTTAGCTAGAAATAGTATATTATCTAGCTCCTAGAAGGAGAGGTCTAGGATATAGGAGAGGTTTACTATAGGTTTAGGGAAGAATCTTTATATTAGTATACTAGCTTTATTATTATATATAATAGCTAGGTTAGTATTATTTTTAGTCCTTTCTAGCTTAGGGAGCCTAGGGAGCTCTAGGGAGGCCTAGCTTTAAAGCCTAGCCTACCTCTCTAGCCTTTATACCCCTCTATCTTTCTTCTATATATTAGCCTTCTATAAGGCCTCTCTCTAAGTATTCCTTTTCTCTTCTCTAATAATATATTCTTAGTCCTTATTTACCTTAGTATAAGCTTACTAGTTTACGTTAGTTCTTTAGTATCTTTATTATCTCTTAGCTTATCTAGCTTTAGTAACTAACTCTTTTGCTTTTCTTAACTACTACACTTCTAGGCTAGGGAGTCCCTAGGGCTTTTATAAGGCTACTTTCTCTGCTATTTATTATAGGTTTATAATAAGCTACGTTATATACTTATTAATCCTATCCTTATTATAAGGGTCTAGGGCATTTTCTACTTAGAATTATACCACTACCTTTACCTTTATATATAGTTTATGTATTATGTTCTAGTTATGCCTTAGGACTAGGGGGGTGTTCTCTTATTATTTAGTTAAGATACTAATTAGCTATAGGATATAGTTAGATCCTATAAGATTCTCTACACTATTATAATAGACCTAGATATTAGGCGTTACCTACGCTAGATTAATTATGCTATCCCTATTACTATTATGCTATCTTATAGGTTCTCCTTAGGGCGTTACTAGTCTAAGCCTTCACTAGCTTATGAAGTCTAGTAGCTCCTCTACTCCGTTAGTTATCCTGTTTAGCTTATCCTAGAGGGGGTGTTTTTAGTTAAAGTCACCTATGATTACGCTTCGGCCCTGGGGTTCTTCCGCGTTAATGGCGCGGATGGGGAGTATAAGAATATAGCTTTAAGGATACTTAACTTTTATATATATAAGTAATTTAACTTATTCTTACCTATAGGGTAAGTGCTTATTATATCCTAACTAAGAAAAAAGGAAAACTAAGAGAAGTTATTAAAAGCTTTATATTAGATTAATTAGCTTACCTTTAGACTATAGCTAAGGTATTTAAAGCTATACTTATTACTTAGCTAGAGATTAAGACCTATATTCCCTTTTTTAATCTATACTTGAATAAGATAAAACAGAAGTTTAAGGTAAGGATTATAAGTAATAAAATTATAAAAAAGATTTAGACTATAGTAAACTTAGTAATAATAGTACTATACTATAAAAAAAGACCTCCCTTTACTAATAATAAACTAGATATAAAACTATATAAAAAGTAAAAATAATAATAAAAAAACTAGTATAATAAAGAATAATTAAGCTAGAGTAAATATATTAAAGAACTAACTAAGAATTACTTACTTACTTATAACCTAAAGGAGATTTAGAAGTTTTATATAAGACTAGAAAAATATATCTTTTTAATATTAGTTTAGTTATATATAGGAAAGATTAGTCTTAATAAGTTCTTATTCTAAAAAAGTATTCCTAGGGTAACTTTACCCTTATATAGCTAGAAAAAAGTAGTAAAAGACTAATATTATATAATTATTAACTATAGTAACTATAGCTATAGATATCCCTAATAATATTAGCTTACTAATATATAGGAAGTAAGGCTAGCCCTAAATAATCTCCTAAAGGTAAGATCTATAGCTAAATAATTCCTAGGTATAAGATAACTCTAATACTATACACTAGTATAAGACCTAGCTTTTAGCTAGTATAAGTAAGTAAAGAACTTAGGTTATTTCTAAAGTATATAAGAGAACTAGTAAGGTATAAGTATAATAAATATAGATAATAACTAAGGATTAAAATAAGAGTAAGATTAGATAATATAAGTATATTAGTAAGCTAGAAGCGGATTTATATTATAGGATTATAGTTACTAAGGAGAATATTATATATCTAAAATAGCTATTAGATTAATTTTAACTAAAAACTCCTAGTATTATAAGTCCCTCTAGCTTACCCTTACCCCTTCTCTTAACTAAAACCTAATTATTACCTTACTTCTCCTTAGGAATGAAAATTATATTCTCTATAAGTTTTATATAATTCTTTATAAGGAGATTAGTAGCTAGGAGATAGTTTATCTTTACCTTATATATATTTAGGCATTATAGCTAGAAAATAAATTTATTATATTAGTCCCTAGTAAACCTAGCCTAGTCTAGGCTTACTACTAATCAGAGTATTGTTTGTAATGTATTTAGTGTAGTTTTTAGGAAAAATTTGTATTTATAGTGTAGTTTTTTTTTCCTTGTAGTTAGTGTAGTTACTAACTATACTAACTACACTACACTATAAACACTACAAATGTAGTGTTAGGTATACAAAAAGTAGGGCTTTTTATAAGTTATTATTATTATAAGGATTAAAAGAAAGCTAGTTATATAAAAGCTTTTATTAATACCTATTTTACCTAATTAGTTATATAATTTATAATATTATACTATTTTAAGGATTTTACTATAACTAGGGTTAGGTATAATATTATGACTTTATAATAATACTATTATACTTCCTACTTTATTTTACTAATATAACTTAAAGAAAAACCTTCTTATTATATTATTATATTATTTACTATTTCTATTAATTATTTCTATTAATTATTTTATATATTTTTAAATTATTATTATTATTTTTAAAAAAATACCCTAAACTAATATAATAAATTTGATTAAGAATTCTAAATAAATAACCAGAAGTTAATAAAATATATATATAATATATAAAGATTATAATTAATATAATAAGAACTTAAAAAAAGCTTAAGCTATTTATTTACTATTTAAACTAATTAAATATTATATTTAGCTTTATAATTCTAGAGCTTTAAGAGGTTATATAGAGTAACTTTATATATCTGATTACTATAATGGAAAAAGAAAGAATAAAATATAGTAATATTTATAAAGTATTAATATATAACTAATAGTATTATTTTAATTCAGCTATAAAAGATATA